>VZRQ01005556.1:1860113-2115797 GCA_013397975.1 Machaerirhynchus nigripectus | reverse complement strand
GCCAACGGAGCCAACCAGGGAGGCAGAACTGGGGTACATTAACATAACAGAACAGAGCATTCTGGGGGAAGCTTTTCAGTCAACAGAGCTTCTGTGGGAAGCTGAAAGGAACCTAGGACTTATCCCACCATAGGACTCCGTTCGTTCCTTGTCCAGCAGGCCCACCGGCCTCCACAGTAGGTAGCTGAGAGAGATGAAGTATTGTGGCAGAACTCTGGTTAATTGTACAAAATGGCCAGCCTCTAGCCTTTTTTGGACATAGAGTGACTATCTGTTTTGTCAGTAAGTTGCATGCAGAGATTACATGTTACCAGATAAACTTAAATGCTAAAAAGCCCAGGAAGGCTGCCTGGAGTATTTCTTGATGTACTCTCCCAACCAAATGTCTACAGTTCTGTGAAATGCATTTATTTATTTTGACAAAGAAAGTAACTTCATGTAATAGCTAGAATTGAGTAGTTTATCATGTATATGAAGGAGTGGTTGGGGATTTTGTGTGTTGGCTTAAATGATGTTTTACTTTAAGTATTGGCATATAGCTGGTGTTGTACAGATAAATAATATGACTAAATAAAGTGTGGAAGATACTAGTAAGAGAGTCTCCTAAATAATCTGTATTTTCTGAAAAGGTACAGCTTATGTATAGTATGAAGCTTTTTACCTTTCATCTCTTATCCAGTAGTGATTTCTTTATTTCCTTTGCCTTTCATTCCTGAAGAAAAAGGAGGTAGCAGACCTTAGAGTCTTGATACAGTAGATGAGCTTATTTCTACCTTAAGAGAGGACTCTTCAACTTAGTGCACATTGCTTCCAGGAATTACCCATTTGTTATCATTTAACTTTATGTTATTTAATTTTCTTATACACAATAGTGATTCATGAACATAGCATAATCTCACTTTTAAAAAAAATATTGTGTGATTTATACTACTTTAATGAAAGTTTTCATTTTTAATTAGAGGAAAAGGTTTCCATCCTTTTTTCTTTTCCTTAGGGGAGATAATATTGAGACATGTCATTAACAAGTCTCCCAGGGGTGCTTTTTTGCTTTGATGAATTTGTCTAAGTCAAGGAATGCTGGTAGCTTGCCAGAAGGTATGTGCTTTAGATTTATATTACAACCTCTGTAGGTTAAATTTTAAGCATATTGATAAACCATTGAGAAAGACATGTTTCTTTTATATTTACCTGGATGCTTCTGTTTCATATACTTGTTGCACAAACCTACTGAACTTAAGCTTACAGAAACTAGAAATGCAAAGGTATGGAGGGAGCAATGGGAGGACAGGGTCATGAATGTAGTCTGTAAATGGAAATAATACATACAGTAATACACTCAAACTGCATCAGAGAGCTTGAGGTTAGTCTTCAGAAAAAAACCTTTCTAACAGCAAGGGTAAAGTGGTTCTGGAAGGGATTGCATGAAAAAACTGATTAATTATTTTGGTGGAACAAAGATAAAAACAGTTGTCCACCAGAAACTGCATTGTTGTGTCTCATTCTGTCTTGAAAAAAATATTCTGCAAGATGTTTTTTTCTGTGTTCATGAAGAAATCTTCAATGAAAAAGTCTCTTAAAACCCCTCAATGCTGAATTCTTGTGCAATGATTTGTACCCTCATATGTTAGAAATGAGCTTCAAAGCAGACATATTTCTCAATATTAACTGTGACTCTTAGTATGATTATAAGTAACCTAGTAATTGCTTTAGAGTTGAGGGGCCTGGTTTTATTTTTGAAGAAAGGTATTTCAGCTGTACACACTGAATAAAGACTGGCAAAAGTTTACTTAGTGTAATTTCTCAACTGATGGAACTATTAACTTATTCTTTTGCACAGGCATGTAAATGTTAAAAAGCAAAGACAAATTATTTCCCTCCTCCATAATTTTGCGTATTTCAATTCTAAAGTGCTACCACTTCTAAAAAATACTTTATTTCAGGATTTTTTTTTTATGTATAACCTAAATAATTCCATTCTTCTCAAGGAAAAATAGAACCACAGAAAGGCTTGGAGTTGGAAGGGACCTTAAAGTTCATCTAGTTCCAACTGCCTTGCCATGGGCAGGGATGCCACCACTCCTAATATTGCTTAGGGTCCCATCCAGCCTGGCCTTGAGCATTTCAGGGATGGGGCATCCACAGCTCTTCTGGGCAACCTGTTCTAGGGCCTCATTACCCTCTGCGTAAAAATTCTTTTCTAATCTATTAAAAGTCTCCCCTTGAGTTTAAAACCATGCACTTTTGTTCTGTCACTGCCTGCCTGTGTAAAAGCCATTCTTCCTCCTTTTTATAGGCCTCTTTTAGGTGCTTGTTGTGGGCACCCACGAAAGTTGCTCACTCACCCTCCCCTGCCACAGCTGGGCAGAGGAGGAAAAAAAAATTAACAAAGGGTTCATAAATTGAGATAAGGACCAGGAGAAGACACTCCAAGGGCAAAACAGGCTCAGCATAGAAGTAGAAAGTGAATTTATTACTAAAAAAATCAGAGGAGGTTAGTGAGAAATAAAATAAGTCCTTAAAAATATCTTTTCTTCCCCCAACCCCTCCCTCCTTCCCACCAACAGCACAGGGAAACAGGGGGTGGGGATTTTGGTCAGTTTGTCACACGAGTTCTTCTTCCACTTCTCAAGGAGAGAAGTTGTTCCTCTGCTGCACCGTGGGGTCCATTCCCACGGGAGACAGATCTCCATGAACCTCTCTGACATGGGTCCAATCTCACAGGCAACAGTCCTCCCAAAACTGCTGTGGCATGGGTCGCTTGTCCACGGGGTGCAGTCCTCCCAGGACAGGCTGCTCCAGCCTGGAAGCAAAGACGCCTATCTCCACCGGGTCTCCTGCTGGCCCCTCCGCTCTGGCATGGGCACCTCCCCCCCAGGCTGTGGGTGGATCTCTACATCCCCTGAGCATCCCTATGGGCTGCAGGGGCACAGCTGCTTCACCATGGTCTTCACCAAGGCCTGCAGAGGAATCTCGGCTCCGGTGCCTGGAGCACCTCCTCCCCCTCCTTCTCCACTGACCTTGGTGTTGCCATGTTGTTTCCCTCACATGTTCTCACCTCCTCCTCTTCTCTGGATAGTAAAAAAAGCTGTGCACCTCCCTTTGTTTTGATTTTCTTCTCAAATATGTTATCACAGAGGCATTACCACCATCTCTAATTGGCCCAGCTTTGGCCAGCAGCATGTCCATCTTCAGAGCCATCAGGGACTGGCTCTGCCAGACATGGTGGAAGCTTCCAGCAGCTTCTCACAGAAGCCACCTCTGTGGCCCCCCTGCTACCAAAACCAGGCTGAGAAAAACTGACACAGTACTGAAAGGCTGCACTGAGTACTCCCTGGAGCCTTCTGTCCTGCAGTCTGAACATGCTGTGCTCTTTCAGTCTGTAGGAGAGGAGCTTTCGCTGTCTGATCATCTTTGTGGCCTCCTATATATCTTTTTGGCCGCTCACATCTTTCTTATGCTTAGGAACCCAGAGCTCGACACAGCACTCTAGGTGGGGTCTCAGGAGAGTAGAGGGGCAGAATCATCTCCCTTTACCTGATGGCCACTCCTCTTTTTGTGCAGCCCAGCATAAAGTTCACTTTCTGGACTGCAAATGCACACTATTCGTTCATGTCCAATTTTTCATCCATGAGAATCTGCACAAGGAGTTACACAGGAGAAGAACTTGCTGGTCTTGTACTCTCACCGCAATCTAGGAGGCAATACAGAGGAGAGGAGGCAAAAAAAAAAAATTCCTTGACTTTCTGCTCTGTGGGTCGTTTCTGATTTCCTTTGTACAGGGAAAAAAAGTAAGTTACATTTTGTGGTTAATTCTTGGTAAGCTTGACCTGAGGAAGTGGACACAGAAGGACAGTAGTGGACAAACTAGTGTACTGATAAGTGTGCATAGAAATGTGATGTGTAAAAATGTATTTCAGTGAACAGTATGATTATTTCCATAAACATCTCGGTGCTGGTCATACATGTATAAATTGTCTCCCTAAATATAATGTTATCCTTGTCTGTGAATAATACAAAGATTCATTGCACATTAAAAAAAAAAAAATCTAATTAGTGTCTTATGAATCCTGTTTGCCTACCATTGCTGCAATCAATCTCCAATGTCTAGAAGAGGTAGAAGACAATGTAGGAATGTCTGCATAGTGCTGTAGCATAGTGTAGAGATCTCCAGTCCAGTGGTGGGCTCAACCAGGAAACCCTGCGTGTGCCCAGAGGTTCTGTGCAGCTCTGAGCCTGAACTGACAAACTCTGTTCCAAAAATACTGTCAAAGTGCTGGGGAGAGGAGGGGATCAAAGGAGCACATCAAACTAGACTGTAATATTGCTTTCAAACCTAAGCTGATTTATTTAGAGCTAGCTTTGATGTCTCTGCACTCATAAGTATAGCTCCAGAAAGTTTTCATACATTAGCAACTAGAAAGCTCATCATAAATCATACCCATTTTTTAGTGTTTAGAGGAGTCCTAAATAGAGGATGCTTATTGACATAACACAGAATGTTTATTAAGCTGGTAAAAGAAAACAAGTCTAAGGGAAATCTCAATATACTTTACAAAAATAGTGTTAATTCTTACTAGGAGCAAAAACTGACATTTTGAAGCTTTTGTTTTGGTTTGTTATTTTTACAGAAAACTGAGCATTTGGAATTCTCATTAGGGAAACTGAGTAAATAACAGACTCAAAGCTCATTCAGTTTTCTTTAAATAATGTACAGCAGCTTTTATACAATACATGGGTTCTCAGTTCATACTATTCCATAGAGTGAGTGTTAATTTTTAGCTAATAAAGCAATCTTGCAGAGTGAGAAATATGAAATGAGGGAGAAAAAATCCACCAAAACCTATCAGTCAGTGACAGATCCCCAAAATGAAGAGAGGCTGAGTTGCTGGGGTGTGCTGTCTACTTAATGCTTTGTATCGGACTGACGCCAAATGAGGCGCTCTGATTAATCTAAATGGCAAGCATGAACATCCAAAGTTAGTAGCTTAAGAAGAAATATGTAGTGTTTCCTTACCAGTTTGGTTATTTATTTCATGGCTTAGGATTGTAATTTCCAAAACTAATAATTTTTAGGTTTCATGACTTTTAAGTATTTAATGAATTTTTTAAAAATGTAGTTTGAACAGGCAAGTAGACAATAATGGAAGGAAATGTCTTGCAGAGAGGTGACTTAATTAAGCCTATAAATACCGTAGGGAAGATACTAAGTTACTAATGAATAAAATGAGCAGTAACCTAGGTACTAGTACCTAGTACCTAGTGAGAAAAAAAAAAAAAAGGCAATAGACCATTGTATCGAACTGATGAAGCTCCTTAGTGTGTCACACATGAGCATTGCCTAGAAGGAGTTTGCTGAACATGTCCTTTTTCCTGGCAGTGCTACTGAAAACCAGATAAGCCATAATTAAAACTGGGTCACAAAGGAGAGAAACACTTGTTTTAATCATTATGCCGTTTATATTTGCACAAATTAGTAAATCAAATGCTGTTGTGTGAATGGCAAAAGTAAAACCTTTTCAGTGCAACTTAAATCTGATAAACATTTCCCTTTAATTGTTTTGTGTGAACTACTGGCATATAATCAATTAAGTGCTCTGCTGAAAGCAAACAAAAAAACCTAGTAACTACTTCTGTATATCCTTACTGCCATAGCATTTACCTTAGAGGGAAAAAATGAAATTCTTGTTTTTCAGTACTTTATTGGTATTTTATTGTTGTCACCAACAATCAGCTCCAAACTACAGAGGATATGAAGCCAACTTGTTGAAAGTAATACATAAACCCAGAAGTTGGCCACTACCAGCATCTTTGTGCTGGTAAGTCACACATGCATCCTACCACCATCTTTGCTTTTTTTCTGCTGGGAGCACAAAGTTCTTTCAGTTTAGATTGTCTACAGGACAAAATGAAGTAACCTTAGTTTCCTAACACAATATTTCAGACTGTGGAGTTCTGAACAGTGTTCCTCAGAATCTTGGTCACTAATATTCCAAACTGACTGATCTTTAGAAAGTTTGTTAATGGAAACCAGGAATAAGGTGATGAAAGCACACATTCAGGTCTTGAGGACGTATTTAGACACAGGAGCTGTGAAAAACCTTCAAGTCCTCAGAGCCTTCCTGAAAATAGAGACTGATAAACCAACTGTTCAAGATATGTATCTAAGCAGATGTGATCCACCTGATATTAGGGGTCTTGTTTAATCAGCTGTTTCCATTCTCTTGACTAAAATTCTCCAGAGTTAATGTGTTGGTTATATTTGTAGGTAAAACAAGCCTCAAACCTACTCATTTTGGCAGTTGGACAAATAGGTCAGGACATCTTGGCTTTTAATCAGCATTTTCTACATAATGCTTTCTACATAATGCTTGAGAACAGACAGGTACCTAGAGGACAGGTCTCAGATACAGTATTCTGTTTATTACTATCAACTGCTTTCACTCAGAGATTCTTGGTGCTAATCATGACATTAATACATTGCTCCATCTTGTCAGTCAGTACTGTGAACTTTGCTATTGTGGCAGCATCACTCTGCACAGTTTGCTTTGACCCATTGTAGCTGATGGAAGATCACCCAGTGATCACTTTCAATCCATTGTTCTTCCAGCAAGTCTGCGTCTCATTTGTATTTCAGAGTCATGTGTTTTTGTTTGGAATGTGTACATTGAATAAGTCACAATGCAGTCCTTGCCCTGAGTGTTGAGGGAGATGTGGGAATGTGCCATCCCTTTCCAGCACACCTAGGCATGAAAGCTTGCAGAATACACCACACTTTTCTTTGCTATTGGAGAATGACGTGTCTAGACCTGCACAACATGAGCATGCCTGCACATGTGGTTTAGCATAGTCATGCCTTATTCTTGGACGAATAAAGTTGTGGGATGAAAGGCAGTCTGGTCTGGCATAACTGTTGGAATAAAAGGCATAAACAGCATGTATTCCATTAACCATAAAATTTTTAGGCAGTGGTATATGATGAGGGGGTGTTGGAAGGCTTTTGTAACCTGTAGGATAATCGTACAGTATATGTGCTTTCACTTGCAGACCAAAGAAATTAATTATTTCCTTGTATTCCTCTTACGAGGTACAGTACTACATTTCTTCCTACAAGGTACTTGTGTTATAGCACATTTTTGTGTGTGTACTTTGATCCAAATAAATATTTCACTTCAAACTTTTGGAATTAGAGGATTAGGGGGAAAAAGGAAAAGAAACGGTACTGCTTGTAGAAGTAGTTTAGAACCTGCTGATGTTAAAAGTTTTCAACAAATTTAAAAGTGGAAAACCAATTGTCACATCATTTAGGAGTTCTAGTGCATAACCTTATTTATATAGAATATTTCATTATTGATGTTTACTTATACTTTGAGTGATCTCTTATCTCTAGTCTAGCAGAAGTTGCTTGTAACAAGAAGTCTTTTTAGAACATGTGAAACTAGCCAGTCCATTTAAGTGACTGTCCTGGTAATTGTGTCAGGTTGTTGGTGTGGGGTTTTTTGTTTCATTTTGTTTTCTTTAAATTGATAAATGATACTATTTCTAGTTATTTGCTAGTTTAGAAGCTGCAACATTTATCCTTGTCTTTAGCAGTGGATATTTCAAAAGGGTTTAACTTTCTAACAGCCCATTCCATTTGATACAAGTGTTGATTATTGTTTTCTGTACGTAAAATTCATTTAAACATAAAAAGCTAATACTGGGTTTGTGCTGATAAACTCTGTGAACCTTTTAACAATATGTCTCTTGCAGAAAACACAGTTTAGCAGGTGGACTGCTATTGATCATCTTTCATACTGAATATAGAACAGAAGTGCTATTCTTTGTCATATTCAAAGAAGTAGTCTTAGAAGTGCAGTGATAAATGTGCCTTTGAGAAAAGGTCTGCATCCACTATAATGTAGTTTGGGGTAAAAGCTAATCTTACCAATTGTTTCTACTTCACCTGTGAGACACCCAGTAAAATTCACTTGAAACTGATTTGGACACAGTCCTTTAAAACACAACATGAACACTGAATAAAAATAAGAATTTACTAGATTTTAATGAAAGTACACTGAATATCTTTATGAATGAACCTATCATAAATTACGAATTACTTGTTTTCCTTTTCAAGGATTTAAGAGTTAATTTACTGAATGTGAGAAATGAAATGCAAGCATGCAAATGTTTAGTATGTGAAAAACTGCATAGATGCTCATTAAATACAGAACAGACAGGCTTATAAATTACTTTTAAATGCAGGTCCTTGGGGTACTGCCTTGGAAGTTCAACTGTTTCATGTAATAATGCAAAAAAGGCACCTTGGGTATGTTTGGTTTGGTTTTGGGTTTTTTTCCCTCCCATTATATAGCTAAATGGCTTAGCCATTGAGTTACTGGGTTTGAATATGGGCTATATTTTCACTTTTTGAAGCAGCTCTCTGAGAAAGTACTAGTTGGTGTAGCCACTTAATCCTAGATCTGATTCATGGCTGTGAGGGCATAGGGGAGGGAGAAGATTCATTTCAGTCTTCTTTTTTACAGAAATTCTTCTTAATATTTCTGTCCACCAAGCTTTGGTATCTTCCTGCTCAGTATTGCTAGGCTCTTGCCATACTTAGCATACTAATCTTTCTCATGAGCTGTATAAGATATTTAAGTGCCTTAACATATGGTTAAAGATTACAGTTGCCACAGGATACCAGTGGCCTTGCAGTAATAAAACCAAACCATTTTTGAAGGTAGCTATAAAATAAGCTTGATCCAGTTCTCATTGAAGAGCGGTAATGCATATGTTAAGTCTGGATTCCAGAGTTCGGCTTCCAAATAAAAATATGCTGAAAAGCTACTTATTTGTTGGCCTCATTAAAACCAAATTTTAAATCCTGAAGTTTGAACTGGCTCCTAAGAAAATCCTAATCATTGCTAGCTTTTAGTAAGTTACATCTACTAGGACGTTATACAATATTGTACTGTGGTATGCTTTGCAAATGTAATGAAGTCAACCTGAGACCTTGCTACAACATTGCTCTTAAATCTGTTGACAAATGTGGAGTGTTCTGTGAGTTATAAATATGTGGATTAGCAAAGTGCTCATTTTATACACTGAGGAGATTCTGACAACAGCATAATAAACAACAATGCATCACTAATGCATTATGTATTAAGGTCCTGGTCACAGTTTAGCAGTTTTTTCATTTAATGGATTAGGCCTTATTGTGTACATACTGCAGCCCACTCAGTTTTTCTTCAGGTGATTTTAGTAGAAATTTACACTGACTTATTTCCATTTTTTTTTTAATTTTTTTTTTTTAAGTGCCTATGTAGTATTTTCTCATGGTTGTTTGTGGTTGTTATTTGGAGATAGGAAATTTTTTGATTGCTTGTTTCTTCATGAAATTTTTTTACTAAGTGTTATACCTACCAGGCAAACATTCCAGCTATGATAATCATAGAAAAGGGTGTGATTCATATTTTCTGTAATACTTGTAAGGCAACTAAAATATTTGACTAAACATGAGATTGTCTCTCCCATATGGTTAAATAGTGAGTTTGAAGCATGGAGGAACACAAGTCATTGTCATGCCGTACGTAAAATATACTATCACTGCCTTAGTGCAAATACTTTTCTTCTAAGAGATTCTTCCAAGATCCCTACCACTGATACTATTCTTTATCCCAAAGTTTATTTATTATGTTTTTAATTTAACTCACAGTGCTTTAACCATACCATAGTACCTTTATGAAAATAGCTGAATCAGTGCTGAGTGCAAGTATTCCTAGCCTCCGACTTACGACTGACCTCACTTCATGGAATAGTCTGCCTGCTAAAAGCAAATTAACTATACACTGTGGCTACAGTTCCTAAAGCATTGAATGTAATTCAGCCACATCATTCTTTGATGATGGTCATCTAAATATATTTGTCATATTTCCCTTATAAGAAATATGAGAAGCTCTGTGAAGCTAAAAAGGTATGATTATTTTTCAACTGAAGTCATATATCTCCCACTCTTATGGAATCCTGTATATAAAAAATTATAGTTGTGCAATTTTGAAGATTTGTTTTTTGCTCAAATGTAATTCAAATGTGAGTGAATTTTCTTTTTCCTTGTCAGTGTCGTCATTAATACACCTGCTGGTGACATTCTTGAGTAAAAAGTCACCATTATTTCATTAGGAGTTTCTTGCTTATCTTTCAGAGAGTACAAAACTGTGTCTTTTGATCTTATGTTTGTGCTTTCCATGATTAACACTTGACCTCAGACAAAACTCCAAATTATTGTATTTACTCTTTAACAGATCTGAAGAAGCCATTAGATCTTATGTCTTTTTAAAGCTTTGACAGAAAAACATGGATTGTGTCATTGGATTTTTGAAGTTCACTTTGAACAGAAATTAAAGCTGCCATTGATCTTTGGTACACTGAAAATTAATTCAGATAATTCTGTCTAAAGGGATTGGCAAGATTGCTGGAAAATAGATAGGACTAATACTTTGTGACATATTAGATTGTACCCTGAATTTTTTTCTTTTAAGAAACACTGATGAGGTGTCAGAAGGATTCCAATAGCTCTAAAAGGTTTTTTTTGTGTTAGGAGTTATACCTGTTATCTTTCTTCTCGTCCTTTTCAGGTCCTCTAAATTGTAGAGGGTTGATATGCAGAAAGATCTGCATGGTGATCTAAGTACTTTCCATGTGTGTGAGGAAGCTAGAGACAAAGCATTCCTACATTTTGCAAGATAAGAAAAATGAAGCCTAATGCAGAGATATTTTAAGCCATACGCTCTTCTGTCTTGCATCAATATTGAGAAGTCAGCACTTGTGAGAAAAGATCACTCGCCACTATGAGCTTTTAATGTTAAAACTCACTTCTCTAAGTTCATGGCAATGTTGTAAACAAAATAGGGGTTGTCTGAATTTGGCAAAACACAGATAAAACTGTCTTTTGTCATTAGCTGTGAACTAAAGCAGAATGAAGAATTCTGAGCAAGTTGCTTATGGAAATGCTCTGTATTGTACAGCTCATTAGCACTGTAAATTTTTAAACAGTTCTCAGTGAGTTTATTTAATTTTTTCCCTCCAGACTAGCAGGGTGTGAATTGTCTTTCAAAGTGAATTATCCTATTTAAGCAATTAGTTTCTTTATTGACTTTAGATTATTCCTCTGGTGATCTCTTGTAACAGATTCTTTTATCTCAGAAAAATTTCAAATTCGAAGAATTTTTTTTAATTTCTGTAAGTGGATAATAATTTTTATGTTTTTATGTTCCTCACAAAAGAGTCCAGAAGAAGAATACATCAGCAGATGTGGCTTGTGATGTAAATCCTAAACTGGGTAATTGAATGAAGTAATCTATCATAATAATTGCACAGTGACAGTCATGTATTTTTTGATCAAATTAACTTAAAAATACGAATCACTTTCTTCCCTTTGCTGAATCATGTAAACAGAAAATGGGTAATAGTAGTACCTGAGTTGTTAATGTGTTAGTGTGAGTAACACAAAGCTTAAGAGCTTCTCCAACCTGAACATTCAGTCCTAGCTACCAGTATGGATTCCAGAGGTACATATTTTTAGTAAAGCATATAATTTTCTCCTGAGCTTTTCCAGATATCTCCTAAATGAAGCATTTATCAAGTGGTTTGCATCAAAAAATAGAAAGTTGTTTTTGTAACATATTGTATGTTGGGAATACAAGATATTGGTATTGTAAAACCATTTAACGTAATTGCATAGCACCAGCATCAAACTGTAAATTAATCTGCTGTAATTGCAGTAGTGATACCAGTAGCATATGGGACTTCCATTTATATTATTCTTTGTGCTTAATTTGGTAAAGGTTGATGTAGGTGTAGAAAAGACTAAGTCACCCACCACCTTCTAGTTCTCAGTCTATACTCTGCATCACATATAAAGAGAAGTAATGTTGATGGCTGATCATCAAATACAGCCTCTTCCAGAGTAAAAAAGGTGTTCATTTCAGTGCACAGAAATTGGAGCAAGTGTGACAGAAGGCTAGCTTGGATGAACATAGAGCTCCTGGCTGACACTTAACATAAAAAGGATCTGTGAAGTAGGTGGAAGCTGGGACAGGCCATTTGAGAAGAATGCAAAGACTTTGCTCATGCATTTAGGAATGGAGTCAACAGCACCAAAGCTCAGCTGAAGTCGGAACTAGTAAGAGGCCTGAGGGACATCCTGAAGAGCTTCTGTAAGTGAATCTGCAGCAAAAAAAAAAAGGTCAAGGAAAATATGAGTCCTCTTCTCAGCAGGACTGGGGACTTATTTACAAAGGACAGGGAAAAGGTTGAAAAATACAACAGAATAGCTTAGCGTAACATAGCATATTTCAATTGGAAAAGACCTACAATGGTCTTCTAGACCAACTGCCTGACCAGTTCAGGTCTGACCAAAAGTTATAGTAATGTTGTTACAGGCATTGTTGAAATGTCTGTTAGACACTGACAGATTTTGACCATCTCTCTAGGAAGCCTGTTCCGTGGTCTCACCACCCTCTCTGTAAAGAAATGCTTCCTAATGACCAGTCTGACCCTCCCCTGACACGGCTTTGAAGCATTCCCACACATCCTATCACTGCATACCAGGAAGAAGAGATCAGTACCTGCCTCTCCAGTTCCCTTCTTCAGCATGCTGTATAGAGAAATGTAGTCAACCCTCTGTCTCCCTTTCTTCAAACTAGACAAACACAAAATTGTCAGCTAGTCCTCACAGGACTTGCCTTCCTGCCTTGTCACTAGATTTGATGCCCTCCTCTGGATACATTCAAGGACCTTCACGTCCTTAAATGCTGGGGTCTGGAGCTGCACACAGTTCTCAAGGTGAGGTCACACCAGTGCTCACTGAGTACCATGGGATAGTCACCTCTTTTGACCAGCTGGTTGTATGCAGTGTTTGATGCACCTCAGGATGGTGTTTGCCCTCTTGGCTGCCAGGGCACATCACTGGCTCATACTGAGCCTGGTGTCATCCAGCACCCCCAGGTTCCTTTCTGCAGGGCTGTTCTCCAGCCACTCCTCTCCCCGTTTATACTTGTGCCTGCATTCTTACATACCAGGTGTAGGATCCAGCATTTGGACTTGTTAAATTTCATCCTGTTAATCATAGCCCACTGCCCCAATCTATCTAGATCTCTCAGCAAGGCATCTTGTCCCATGAGAGAGTCAACAGCACTTCCATCAGCAAACTTGGTAATGATGCTTTAAATTCCTGCATCCAGATCATTGATAAATATATTGACCATAACTGACTCCAGAATTGAACCCTGAGGAACACCACTGGTGACCAGTAACCAAACAGATGTAGCCTCATCACTATTACCTTTTGAGCTTTGCCCTTCAGCCAGTTCATACAGTATTCTGTGAGCCTACTGAACTCTTCTATTCAACTAGTTTTTTACCCACTGCCCCAGGAATCTGATCTTACAGGTGGACAACTTGTACTGAAGGATGCTGTGAGGGCAGTATTATTAATGCAGAGAAATTACATCCACTGTCCTTCATCCACTGTGCACATAAACTTATTAAATTACTTAAACAGGACTTGCCCTTTGTGAGCCCATGTTAACAATTCCTGATGATTGCATTGTTTCTCAGTGCCATTTTTGGTTCATTTTTCACTGTTAAGGTTTGCCCTTGTGCTTCCCAGGTCCCTGAGAACTCTTTACTAACAGAAACTGTGAGAATGAAGTGGTACCTATAGTAGAGAAAAGTGACAGAGATCATTTAAGTCAGATGGACACACCTAAGTCCATGGTACCAGATGAGGTGCATCTGAGGATACTGAAAAAGCTGGTTGATCTCATTGTGAAACTGTACTCTACCATCTTCAAAAGCTCATGGCAACTGGGGAAGGCTCTGATAACTGAAACAAGGCAAGAGCCACTTTCATCCTCAATAGCGGCACTTACAAGAATCAATCAAATTGTCAGTCCTTGGGAAAGTTGTACAACAAGTTTTCCTATGTATGATTAAGAAGAAGGTGATTGAGAGCAGTCAGCATAGATTTACTAAGAATAAATCATGCCTGACCAAAATCATTGCATTCTGTGGGGTGACTGACACTGTGGACAAGGGAAAAGCAGTGGATGTTATATATCTTGACACTAGCAAGGCCTTTGATATGGTCTCACATAGTCTCATTTTTACTGAATTGGCAAAATATGGGCTAACTAGGTGAAAAGTAAAGAGGGTGTACATATGGCTGGCCTGCTGGAATGAGAGTGATCAGCGATGCAAAATTCATCTGGTGTCCAGTAACCAGTAGTATCACTCAGCAATCAGTACTGAAACCAGCACAGTTAAATGGTTATTTTAATGAACTGGAGGAAGGACTGGAGTGCCCATTTGCCAAGTTTGTGGACATTATCTAATTGATGGTGCCAGGGTAGCAGCAGTTGATCTTCCATCAGAGTGACCTGGACTAGCTAGAGGAGCTGAAATGCAAAGTCTTGTATTCAGGATGGAAAATCACTTTTCAACTGTGTAGGCTGGGGCCTGGCTGTCTCAGAAGACTGCTGAGTCTGTTTGCTCTGTTTGCCTCTATTGGCTGCTCTGGTCCGAGAGGAGCTCTGCCTGCACGCTCTGCCTGCACTCTGTATGCACTGATGCACCATGTCCCTGCTGGCCGCACTCCCTGGAGCCATTAAATCTCCCTCTGTTGCTCCTGGCTCCACCCTCTCCCCACCTGGTTGGCTGCTGAGGCCGTACAGGTTGTGGTGAGGCTCAGGGCTGCTTCATGGCTTCCTGAATTTGGGATCCCCCCTGTGGAGCTTGATTTCACCCCCTGGACTTTCCTTCAGTCACAGCCTCTTCCGTCCTCAAAGACTGAAAGACAAGACTGTGCTGGATTCAGCCTTTAGCAACCTGATGTTAATACTTTTTGTAGGGGGTTGGACTGTGTGACTTTCAGAGTTTTTTGTTAGAACATAACTTTCCATTTATTTTTAGTTCATTCATAAGGAAGAACTTTTGAACAAGGTGTCACTGTTGAGTCAGGGATAGAGAGAAAAAGGCATGACACAAAGTCCAAGTCCAGGGAGAAAAACCATTATTTTATTAATTAATCTGGCCTTTTATAAGGTGATTTGCAAAGATGGCAAGAGGTCATTGGTCCTTTCACCAACCACCCCTCAGTATGATTGGCTGAGACTCTATAACACCTTTTTCAAAATATTTTCCTCAAAGAACCATAACAATAGACTGCAGGTGTTAGATAAAAGACTCGTTTACAAAAACCATCTCACTGTTTTTCATAGTTTATGTGAGAAAGACAAAGTTCTCACAGAATGCTGCAGAGAGCTGGAAAATTTCTCTGCTAAGACCTTTTTAGCATCCAAAACCAAGGAGATAGATCTTCCTTCATTTCTCATAATGCTACTGAGAGAAAATGTTACCTCATTTTCCTGAGGCTGGTCTCAGTCCGTATTGGGAGATACTGGCTGTCGTAGTGATTTTAACAAAGGATAAAGCTATGTAGGTGCTTAATTTAAGACTATTTAGATACGAGGCATATTTACTACTCAAGATAAATATGTCCAACATTTATTCATGAAACTTTAAGTTCCATTGGTAGTGGGACTTTTGTAAGAATTGAATGTCTTTTTATCAATAATTCAGGTTCAAGAAAGGCTACACTTCTGAATGTAACTATTTTATTTGCAGAAAGTATTGCACAAATAACTGTATTTATTGGACTTATGTTTGGTCTTAGAAATGTTTTTTATTGTATATGCTTTTCAACATATATAAAATCTACTTACTTAGTGTGATTTTTCCCATGATATCTTATGGAATCTTTGGTGTAATCAGTAGTTATAGAATTCTGTGCTCTACAGCTTCTAATTTGAAAATCACTACACTAAAGCACTGAAAATAAATAGATGCTGTCCACGTAGACATCTTAGACAATACTTAACAGTATCAGCTTGTTCTCCTGATGGCATAGGAACACTAATGCTACATACAATTTCTTCCATAGAACGATTTCTATTCTGATTTAAAACAGTAAGTATTATATGTCAGTTATTTGTTAGCCAGTGTATAATGACACATCTTAGCAAAAGGCCCAGTATTCCTGCAGTATTTGAGTTGAGCTTCCTTTGGGTGACACATGGTATAACTTGCAATGTGCTGCTAGATTTAAAGAAGTACCTTTATTGTTTCTGTTTATGTCAGTTTTACTGAGGTTTTAGTTCTCTACTTGCAGTCTTGCAATTTTCAATAATCAGTGTTGAAAGGTTTAATCTGTAGCTATTGAATCACTTGAGCAGTGCTGCTTCCACCTTTAAGAGCCCATATTTGCTATTGCTGTTAGCCTGACTAGCAACAGTTGTGACTTCATACTGTGTTATGTGTGGATCAGGGAGTCCAGCACAATATACAATTGAACTCCTTGCAAAGTGCTATCAAAAAAATAAATTGCTACATTTCCAAATTTATATGTAGCTAAAACTTCTTCTGAAGTAAGGACATTGATCAGCATGGTTTCTGTCCATTTGCACAAAATTTATAGCAATACCACGTAATGTATGTGTTTGGCACAGAAACATTAACTAAGGCTGGGAGAACAGTGATGTACTTCTTAGCAGCCAGAAGAAATGTAGAAAGAACTCTATGATCTTTCTCAAAAATATAGTATATAATCAGAGAAAAGTTTTTTCTTTGGAAGTCCCATTAACAATTACAGACATGGATTTAGTTAGGGGCTGTGCAGGCTTCCTTTTCAGCATTTTTCAAGTCTGTTTTTATCTGATGTTTCCACAGCAATTGATGTGAAGTCTAGCCAAAGCTACAATATATCAGGATGGTACACCCGACACCCAAGAGAGGTGAACCCGTCCTGAGGGATTTCCTCTTTAATTCAGCATTGATTGCATTGTGTTCCTATGGAAATGAAACTAAAATATAAAAGAATAAATAGGTCTTCCACAACCTTTAAAGAAAACACAGAGATTGTAAATATTAGAAGATTCAGTTTCCTCTTTTTCTCATCTTTTTATTTTAACTGGTGTCAACATAAAGTGGGAGCAATGAAACTTTGAAGTTGAATTGAATGCATTTCATTATTTATTGCATGAACACAAACTTTGTATTGTGCGTCAGGTAAATTAGAAATAAGGAATTCTCAGTATGTCACTGGTAGTTAAAACACTACAGTTTGTGGGAAATTGTTTTGTTGGGGTTTTTTTGCAAGCCATGGTCTAGAACTCAATTTCATATCAAATTCTATTGCAACACAGAAGTCTACTGTTTTATTCCAATCAACAATTTATGTGTTTGCTTTTCTGAATTACAGCTTGTTAACTGCAGCATATGCATTGAAAGATACAAAAGCACTTTTGATAGCACAGTTCTCTTGTCCAAATCCAGTAATCCATTACGCAGTTTCTCTTTCTTGAAAAATTCCTGAGAAATTGCCTTTTCTCTGTCTTGTTCTGTCTTTCATAGAGAAGATCTTTTTTCTTGTCTTGATTTCACAGAAAACCACAAAATGAATTTATTAACAGATTTTATTAAAAAAGAGGAACAAGCCTCTCAGGAATATAATATCATTGATTGATTATGTCTCTTTATTGGAAAAAGTCTAGAGATTGCTGAAGCCTGCATTACTTGTTTTTGTTGGCAGGGTTCCCTGAAATAAGTCTTCACAATGAGTCTAGAATGTCCTGTTCATGGATTGTGCCAGCATTCATTATTGTTTCTTAACAGGTTGTAAATCAGTACTTCATATTTTCTTCTCTCCTTTTTTTTTTCTTGCCTTGGTCATGCATCTGTGTTTTTTTAATCTGTAGACTGCAGTGATGTTGTTGCTGCAATTTGGTGACATGCTTTTTATCATTTACAAAATACAGGCTTTGTATAGTTATGTTTTGTGACACTATAACAGCTTTATGAGACTATAAAAGATAATATCGGATTTTTATCAATAATATTAATATTAAGAAAATATTCTGTTTACCAGAGTTTTCGGGTTGGATGAGGACAGTAATGATTGAAACTTACTATTTGACTTTTTTAAAATATAGAAATTATAATAATACCAATTAAACTCTACAGCATAAAAAAATAAAGGTAGTTCAGAAACTCTGTAGCTGTTTCAATACCGAATATGAGGATTGCTGGTATAATGAAATTTAAAGCATCAAACCTGATAATTTTTAATTTTTGACTGGATAGACAAAACAATTCAGATTTTTTCTCACAATTAATGGTGACCTGAAGGTTGTAATGGAACAATGAAAAAGACTTAGTTATGCAGAAGATGCATATACATATAAGCATTGGACAAAATTATTACTGTGGAGAAAGAGCAAAGGAATTTCTGGCATTTTATCTGAAAAAAAAAGGAGGAGAAAAGAAAAAGTAAGTTGTTGTTGGTACAGACTCTCCAGATGGTGAACAGCAAAGAAGAATGATTGAGGTAACTCTTATTTTGGAAATAGTGTCATTAAGTTAACAGAGATAGCTGAGACACCAGTGATGCTACTGTCAAAATACTGCTGCTGTTTGTCAGGCTATTTGGAAAAAAATTGGTCAGTTGCCTGCACATAGATCCTGTTGTGCCTTTGATATGCACTCAGTGATGCTGAGCTCATGGGACACCTGTTGAGTTGGGAGCACAGCATGCTGATACAGGTTAATGGAGCCCTGTGCATCCTCACTTTGGGTAATCTTGTATGCATCTGAGAGTATAAATGGGGTTTCACACTTTGCTATTCATATGTAGAGAAACTAGATTTTTCTTTGTTTCAGTACATTTTATGATAGGCGACTTGTAATAAAAGTTCTGTAGACCAAATTATATTTTTATTGACAGTCCTTTCTTTCGTACTATTTTTTTGAAGATCAGGAGGATGCATGTGCTCTGGCAGGCCTGAAAAAGCTAAAAATATTAATAATAGTTTATGTGTTCAGCATAGATATAACTGTATTCACCCCAGAGGCACAAAACCTAAATGGCTAAGCCAGGAACAGAGTGTAGATTGTTTCTGTAGTTGATGGAAAAATACTGAGAATCAATCTATTCTAACACTCAGTCATGTTCTGAAGGTATTTGTTTTGTCCCTCTCCTGATGAAAAAGTTGTCTAGGACGACTTTGACATTGAGTGCCTGCAACCATTAAGGGAAAACATGGACTATTTTGCCCTGGAAAGAAAATGGGGCTATTTCCACATAAGAATAGAAAGTATCAGCCTAAGTCTTATTACCTGTTTATTTACTCTATATTCCCTGCTTTCATTACTTGCCCCATTTTCATGTCATAATGTCTTTAAAGTATCAAGTGACTCAAGACATTGATGCCTGGCCACACTTTAACCACACTGCAAATTTCTGCTGTATGTCAGTGAAATATATACAGATAACTTTTTTTCTACATATCCATAAAGTATAGCTCTATTCTGTGGAGAATACATTTTTATGTGTACAGGATAGCAATCTGTGGGAAAGTGGAAAATTTTCAGTTTTCCTGAAACTATATTTATTGCAATCAATTGTCAAAATTATTCTCCTATTTCTGATTTTTCTAATTAAATTTAGAAATATATTTTTAATTAGAATTTTTCTAGTATTCTTCTAATACAATACATTTAAAATGTACTTTTTGTTTACAAGAGGGTTTTTATTATGTATTACACTTGCATGTAATGCATTAATAGAGATGTTCATCCTAATTTTGAAAACCTTAGCAGTCCAGGACTATGCAAAACTATTTATTTTCACTGATTTAGATTCTCAGTAACTGTGAATTTTATTTACCAAACAGATACTTGCATGTACAAATAGCTAAGGAAGTGCTGTATTTTGTGGTCATAGTTCTATTTGCATGATGGTCTGTGGTACATTTCTAGTTTGGTGGTTGACTTGATGGAAACCTCTAAAGTTTTAAGCATTAAGATTCAAGGTTTTAAAAGTTTCGGAGTGGGTTTCTTTTTCACTGAAATCCACACTCATAATGCTTAATTAGTATACATTTATTGAATCTCACAAGAAACAGTCATTCAACGTATAAAATTTTATACTGTGTGTAAAAGTGGTTTTTCATTACCAACTGAAAATACAATGAGAATGTATTTATGGAAAATTGTGGTCTAGGGGTTTTTTCAATTGGACTAGAAATACTGGGTCTGGACCCATTCCCAGGTAGCACTTTGAAGTCTTGAAGTCCATTGCAATCAAAATTGTATGTCAACTTTTCAACAGCTGGCCATTAAGATAAATAATAGAATAAAAAATGTAGTCAGAGGAAGTACATTAGTAGGAAAGAAAAGCAAAATATAGGGTAATAGGAAAATAAAATATATTTCCCCCTTTTCAGACATAGACTTCTAGTTTTTTCCCAGCTGTTTCTAGTAGCTGTTTGCAGGTATATTTTATCTATTCCATTCTACCTCATTAATACCATTTTATGATGGTTAAGGGGTAAATAGAGACTAAGGGAAGCTCAGGAAATCAAAGAAACTGAAGCAAGATATAGTTCTCATGCTATATAAATGTCAGTGGTTTTAAGCATTCCTAAATCTTCATTTAATTGTTTAGATTTTAGTTAAAATTCATTCATTTGTCTAGCAGAGATTCTCCTGTCTCATTTTATAGGTCACTTGGTATCTGGTAATGTACGCATGTTGTATATTATGTAACTACCATATACATACATATATATATATATATGCATATTTAAGTGGAATAGATATCTAAATTACACTTAAAGACTGGAAGAGTAGACAGCAACAAATATCTGCTGTGTCTCCCACAAGACCATGCTGTTATGACCTGCTCTAAGCACAGAAGAGCAAAGGTAACTGTCTGTGATTAAAACAGATCAAACCCTGAAAGGTCCAAATACACTAAAAACAAGTGATTAAAACCAAAAGAGGTTAGATGTTGATACAAAAAAATTGATTTATTTTATTTAATAGTAAGAAAGGCAAAGAGAGATAGAAGAAAGAAAGAAAGAAATAGAAAAAGAGGTGGTGGGGGGGGACAGGGTGAGTGACAGAGATTAGGTAGAAACCTATCACCCCTCCATGGGTTCCAACGACGTCTTGCTGCTTCCCTCCATCTGGTCTTCTTGGTGGTGAGGATCCCCCACCGAAAAGCACAGAATCCAATGGATTAATACACCTTTGGGCAGGTGGGAACCCCCAGGAGCCTCCCCTGAGGGGGACAGGTCTGACACTGTCCCTAGGAACACTGTAGAGGTGTTGCATCATGTTACTGCTCTGGTGCAGGGTCTGGGTACCCCTTTGTGGGGGGCCTTTGAGGGCCCGCGACACCCCCTCTGCTGTCCCTCACGTGGATGTCCCGTAGATGTGCCTTTCCCAGGGTGGGGGACCCGCAGCTGGGCCGCTCTGCACAGCAGAGGATGGGCGTTCACTGCCTCTGGCCAGAGGCTGTGCCACACCCCCAAAATCTCTCCTCCTCCCCCTTGTGGTGTGGGGGTCTGTGCGAGCCTGGCAGCAGATAAGCCTGGGGCTGTGGCCTGCACCCCGAAGGTGCTGGGCTGGGCCCTGCTGTGGATGTTCTTCTGGATGCTTTGAACAATGCTTTGAACAGCAGCATCACTTTCCTTATCTCAAGTTGCTGTAGGTGGTTTAACTCAGTCAGGGGCCTCAGTCAGGTTGCAGTGGTATTCCATGCAGTTTGTGTTATACAATTTTCCTATAACAGGCCAAACTCCTTCATAAAAATGTTTAAGCCATAAACCATAACATTTTAGAGTCTGACACATGCCTCTCGTAACACTATCTGCACACTCAGCGACAAAGTTTTTGGAATATATTCTAGAATGGTTTGGGTTGGAAGGGACCCTGAAGATCATTTAGTTACAACCCCCTTGCCATGGACAGGGACACCTTCCACTAAACCAGGCTGCTCAAAGCTCCATCCAGCCTGGCCTTGAACACTTGTATGGATGAGTCATCCACAGTTTTGCTAGGCATCCTTTTCTAGTGCATTACCACCCTCACAGAAGAGAATTTCTTACTAATATCTGTTTTAAACCCACTCTCAGTTTAAAGCCACTCCCCCTTGTGCTGTCAATACATGGCCTTGTGAACTCCAGCTTTCTTGTAGCCCTCCTTTAGGTACTAGAAGGTGTTGTAAGGTCTCCGCAGCGACTTCTCTTCTACGGGCTGAACAACCTCAGATCTCTCAGCCTGTTTTTATAGGAGAGGTGCTCCAGCCTGCTGATCATCTTCATGGCCTCCTCTTGATTCACTCCAGCTGTTCCGCATCCTTTTTTATATTAGGGCCCCCAGTTCTGGATGCAGCACTCCCAGTGGAGTCTCATGAACAGGGAGAAAAAAAGAAAAAAGGAAAAGATGTACAATACAATGCAAGCAGAGTAGCAGACTTGAGAGTTTGATCTTCAGAGGTGATGGAGAATGAGAGCGGGATCCAGAGGAGGCTGCACAAATCATCGCAACACACTAAGCCACGGAGTTGTAGTCCAGCTGTCCAAGAAACAGGGTAGATTCTGATGGGTATAAACATATTTCTGTGTCAGTGTCAATTCTGAGTTCTCTTGTTGGAGAAATCCTAGGTTCTAGTGTCTATGGTAGTAAAATTTTCCTCCAGAAATAACTGTTTGTCAGCATAGGGGTACATGGTTTAAAGAAAAACTATAGAAAATCCTGTACAGGATTACCTGAAAATCCTACTTCAATTACTGCTTTGTCACAGTTTATTTCAGGAGGGTGGCATGTGTGCATGAAAACAGAAATAATAGCATCTTGAGTGAATGGAATTTATGTATAATTGACAGCATATGCCATCAGTTACTGTAGCTGAATAACTTTTGTAGCTTGGACATTTTCAAATGAGAGTTCTGTGGAGCTGATTTCTTATTTTGGAGCCTTTCATGTTATTAACTAGTGTGACAGAAGAAGCAATGAATCAATTATTTCTAGTTAAATACACTTTCATTTACATTTCAGTCTTTATATAAAGTATTTATAATGAACTAATTCTGGAAGATGTTATCATGCTGTTTTATTCATAATAAGAACATAAACAGAGCTGTGAATATTATGGAAATGTTGTTTCAAGGCATGTGCATTTAGAATATCTCTGTAAAGCTTGCACATTGGGAGTTGGTCAAAATTTTCACGTTTCTTTGGCTTTTTCTTTTTCCAAAAGAAACCAATCATTCTCAGTTTAGTGTTGAGATTAAAGGCAAGAGATGAATGATGCAATATGTGTTAAAAGATGTACTATTTTAGATAAAACAGCACTGTATGACATTTAAAAATCTTGAATTTGAAGTCTTGGATTCTTCTAATGCTTTGCTTCATGAGTAAGTGGGACCCCAGACCGCATCAAGCATTAAACAGGGTGCTGAAAACTTACGGTATTTTTCTGTCACAGAAAAATCTTCCTTGTCCTTTTAAAAAAAATTTTAATTTTACTTAGATTTTACTCCTGACAAGATTGAAAACTAACCCAGAATGCTTTTCAATCTTTACATCAGTTGTTATTTGTATAGAATGTAATATTGAAGGGGAAGGTTAAAGTGTATATTTTCTTTGGATTGGTCCAGACTGAAAGTTCAAAGTGTTACCTATATGAAGATAGCACTAGTTTTATTCATGGCCTTATAATTATTACACATAAATACAATGGTTATTTCAAATAAATTCCTGATATCCTAGCCTAGGATGCCCCTTTTCCAGTAATTAGTGACCTGAAGCAGAAAAAAGGAGGCAGAGCGACTTGTTTGTCCACAAATGCCCCATGTAGTTGAAGTCCTAACATGTTATTTGCACTTCCATTGTGCATGCTGGATACAAGCTTTTGCTCCATTTATATGGAGAACAAGATCTCTTTAATACTGTCAATCACTTGTAATTGATGTTCAAATGCAGGGACTGGTGTTGATCATGTTACTGCTATAACAGCACACACCTGATGAAAACTTACTGGCTGGCTTGTTTTGCTTTAGAGGTGTGCTTGTAGAATATTAACTTGCATGCATACCTTAGCACATCTGGGCTTTTTGGTCTTCTGTGAACCATTCCAGTAACTTTTTAATTCCACTAAATATATGGCAAGATACAGACGGTTATTTGCAAACAAATTGAGGGTGTTTTATCATACTACAGGTATTTGCCAATTGCCTTATTATAAGCAGTCAACATAGTGTGCAACTCTATGACTTCAACACAGATGCCAAAACAGTAATAAAAAGAGGAAAACCGTATTTTAGAAACTGTTGACTTCAAAAGCTTAGCTATAATTTAGATTACTTACAGGAAAAATGCTTTAACTCCTAAAACTACAGTGATGTTGGTTTGGAACTTTATAATAAAGTTTTTTATCAGTTTTATTTTCTGAAGCAAAGAAGACTTACAAAAGTAGTAAATACTGTTTAAAAAGATGGTCGGCAAGTGCAGCATCACATGGTTTAAAAATGCAGGTGTAACACACAAAACCAGAGTATTGTTCTTTGTATCTGAAAGTGCCAGATAAATCCTTAGTACATTAGGAAAGGAACTGGCAGAGGTGTAGAATTTTTATTCATTATTATTATTCTAGCTCTCAGTTTCTCTGAAACTGCAAATACATAATTAAACTTTTATTTCTTTACATGTGTTTAGAGGAATGGCATTTGTATAAATTTGTTCATACTAGCTGTGGAGATGTTCATTATAGGTTTTATTCTTAGGAATCAACTTTTTGCTATGGTTCTCCACATTGTTAGTTTTGAATCTTTGGAACAGCTTCAAACCCATTCAGCAAGGTTTTGGTCCAGTATTGGTCACAAATCCAAAATATTGCACTATGTGGGCTGCTCTGAAGAGGGTTACGCCCTGCTCAGCCACACCCAGTACAGCCTTACTGATATGAAATATACTGAGTTTCTGTGTGTAGCACAAATCTGTGAGTAGTGGAAAGGAAAAATGAAAAACAACCTATTTACTGACCCTTCTTAAATGTGAGCCAAATTTTACAGTCTTTTGGCCAGTCAACCAGCCATGTACATGCTACAAAACTGGGCCCAGGAACTGTGCATGCTATAGACTGTGGGGGATGCAGAGTGGTTGAGGAAGGAACCCCTAGGACACAGTGTCTTAGAGCTGTAAGTAAGAAGGTGAAAATGTCGGGCAAGTACAAAGACAATCTAATTGTCTTCTAGTCGGCAACTTTTGGCACAAAATTCCTTTCATGGACCAACAGAATACGAGGTTTCAAAGTTCCAAGACTTTAGGAAGCATATTGCATATCTTGAGTTTAAATGTAGTCTTCCCTTTTCCACATCACTCTCTTTATAATTGCAAAATTAATTTAACACAATGGGATTGTTAAATACACTGATCATTTGCATTTATTGGGGCAGGCAAACAAAATAGGCTGAAATGATTTAACAGCTTATTCCCTCTATGACAGTAGTTATGCTTACCCAACTTTGAGTAATATATTGCTGCACATTCCCATGCATAAATCATACTTGCTCTTTCAATGAACTGTTCTGTGTGCCAATCCAATGGGATGCTAAGCTAGCAGAAGTCTGATTTGGGTCCAACACAATGAAGAACTGCATGGCCAGGAGCTGGCAAAGGTGGACTGACCCTTTTAATGTTAGTGGGCTGTTAGGGTGGTATGTGTGTAGAAGAGTTTATTGAAGCCTTTTTTCTCTAGTGTACAAATGAACTCACAATGCCAAGAAAACAAATTGCAAGATTTCTAAGGAATAGGGGTGACAGGAGTAGCCATACAAAGAGATGGCTGGATAAAAGGGTGAAATGACAGCTACTCTTGTCTGGGACAGCCAGAGCCTGCTGATGCTCTGTACAGTTGCTCTGTACAGTCAGGAGAGAGAGTGAGTGATCCCTCCAGAGAGTGCTTTGAAACATGTACATTAAAATCCTCTCTAGTATGCACATTATGATAAAAATCACTTTCTAAAGAAAACTACCTCTCTTCTGCTGATCCGGGGAGCTTGAGGAGACTAATCTCCTAACTTAAGTGTTTTAAAAGTTGGCCTGTGTGATACACTTCCCAATTTTACTGAAAAATTTCAAACTGAATACAATTGTATCTCATTGGCAAAGAATAGAAAATGAGAATCTGATTAATATATTCAGGAGAATAAAGAATCTGATTGAGCTGGAAAATTGATACCCAAAAACACGAAGATTAAGAAATATAATAATCTTTAAACAAACTCTCTTTGCACCAAGTAGATGTAGTGAGAGAATTAATTTTTCCAAAGCAATGCAGCCACAGGCCTTTTTTTACCTGAAGATATTGCTGGACTCCTTCAACATCATTAACATTTTTGCTCCTTTTCTACTGGAGATTTAACCTAATAATAAGCTTATGTGGCTGTAAAAGGAAAGGTAGGAAATGTTTGTCACTCTGCAGTCTTTTCAATGTGATTGACTGACAGGAAACTTAACTGAGCACTCATAAAAAATGGTCTTTGATTCATGTGGTGTGTCAAACGGTTTAATTACCACTCAGCGGCAAAGCAGGGATGCTGAAATTGCCAAAAACTTTACTGATTTTGAAAAAAAACCCATCCTATAATTTGCCCAGTAAAATATGGCAGAATAGTTTTAATAATTTCATTAAAGATTTCTGCATATTTTTACGCTTCCTGTGTTCTGTGCTTCAAAGACTTGTAAATCAGATGTGTTGAAAAAGGGTAGCAGTAACCAATAACTGTAAAATGGAGGAGCCCTATGAAGCAGACCAAACTGTTTTGTGTGAAATGTGTCTGCAGTAAATTTTACTTCCCTGTGTCTTATAGATACTATCTTCCAATGAAGATTGGAATAAATCAGTTTATGTTAGCAGTCGCATAATAGCCTTATTAAAATTACTAGGTATAAGTGGTATAAGTGGTGTTTTATTTCAAATGAAGTTCAATTTAGTAAATTTTAGTAAAGTGAAATCTAATCACAGGTAGCAAAATCAAGGGCTTTCGAGTCTTTATCCAGTTGCTTTGGAAAGCACAGCTTAAATTCCCCTCTTTTGTTTTCTGTATATAAAACTAGGAAAAAGTACTCATTTTCTACATCATCACAGATGTTCCAAAAGTTATGAATGAGTATTTGATACACAGACATCAGAAAAAAAAACCCTTTCACAATACATCAGCTACAAAGATTCTGTATTGTACCTGGGTCTGTGTCCTTGCACAGGGTATATTATGAAATTACAACTTAGTCCAGACCTTTGCGTTTAATATTTTTTATTTTTTTTTATCAAAGCTTATCCTCTCCTTCCTTGTAACTAAGTCGTAATGCAGAATTTAGAGTAGTGTGACTTCAAACTCACTTTTCAATGCTCAGAATAATCAGCCACAGGTTGTATGAAAGCCAGCTGTTCTCTGGTGGGCGTCAGTCTCAAGCCAGGATGAGGCAGGTTGATTCCTAAATTAATAAGAGCAGTTAGAAGTTTCTCTTGGTTCTAGGCACAGTCAGCAGAGAAGAACAGATGTCTAATTTGGGTGAATTAGATTAATATTGAGAGATCCATCATAGTGTTTACAGGAATTAAGTTAAATAGTTAAAATATCATCCTGAGCCCTGTTTCACATAGACCTTTAAGGTGGAAAATAATGGCTATTTAAGATTTCTTTACACATGAAACAAAACCGGCTTGAGCTTATTTCAGAAGTCTTGCAGATTCTTTTACAACAATGGAAGAACAGTTCTAATGATGTCTTCAACCTTAAAAATACTTTTTTTTAAATTTAAAATGGTTTCTGCAAAACCATAACTGCTTGTCTATGCGACCTTTTTTTTTTTTTTTTTTTTGTTTTGTTTCATTTACTTAAATCCACAACTTTATCACTGTTTAAAAATGTCATTGGGGCATGCTGGGGAAGCATTTGAGAGAGGAATACTTTGGAGGTCTATACAGCTCTAGAAGTGTACAGGTCAAAAAAGCACAATCTATAATTTGCAGGGACTTTAGTTCTACCTGGTACCTGGGCAGTCAATTTCTTATTCTTTTGGACTTAACCAAAATAATTAAAATTTTATATATTATATATATTATATATAAATTTTATATATTATTCAATCAAAATTTTTATAATAATAGTTAAACAACACTTTTAATTCCATTCTCTGTTCATCTGCTCTCTGTCCTAGAATGTATATGAGTTTCCAGAATATGTGAATTTGAAATACATCAGATAATCAAAAATTATGAATATGGCTTTTCTGGAATATTCTTACTCAAAATCACAGACAATAAAAAATCAGTTACTGAATCCATGAAAATAAGACTGCAGGGGAACTGAAGAAGTTATCTAGGCCTTTCCAGGACCCAAAAGAGAGCACTAAATGTACATGCTAGGAAGTGCTCACCTAATTTTAAATTCGCAGTCTACTCAATGCTTTTGAGCATCTTCTATATGGAAAGGTTTTCTAGTGTCCTATTTGTCCTTACCATAAATTAAACCTAAGTCTTTCTGTTCTGACTGCACTAACAATGAAGAACGAATTATTATGATTCAGATTTCTTATGTTTCTGGAAATTGTTACTTCCATCAGAACTGCCATCTTTCAGACGTGTAACCACAGTTTACTCATTTTTTCTTTGTGTTTTGTAGATTCAATAGACTTTTGCTGATTTGTCAATGAAAATACTATGTGAAGCCATATCAGTGTTATATTAGAGTGAAGATAGAGGGAATTTACTTTTTTTTCCTACTTTTTGCTCTTCTGAAGTAAAGGAAACTGTACTGCAGTATACATGCATAATTACTGGTCAACGCTTAGAAGTCCCCACTGAATTTAGGACTTCCTTCTTAGATGATAAATGAATATATGTTTCAGAAAAAAACCCCCAACCTTGGTTCAAAGACTTCAAACAGATGACATGACAGAAAGAGAAAGAGAAAACTAGGCGGAGAACAGGGTAATTATGTGCTCTATGTTGTGTGTTGGGTCAGCAGCAGAGTTAGGAATTTGCAAGTGAGCTGCTCTGTTAAGCTGTTACACACTCATAGGGGGCAAAAGTGGTGCTTCCATTCTGCATCCCTTTTCAAACAGATGGGATTGTCTTCTCTGAAGAATAAATAGCAACAAAGGTATACAGTGCTGAGTTAATGTTACTGAGATAACATCTGCCTTCACTTTTGCCTTTCTCATAATATTTGAAGTATACTGCAAAATTCAATATACTTTTGCTCTCTGGCTTGCTTTTTAAATTTCTTTTCTGAAGGTGCCAGTCAGAAGATGATGAAAGGTGAACAGTGTGGAAGCAAAGGTTCTAAACCATCTTTAATATGAAGCAAAATGTTCCACCAATCATTATCCAAAACAATTTTTAAGACATGAGAGCATTCTTCCTAGGAAGTAGTGAAGGCACAATAAAGTCATATGTTCTGTGGATAAAGTATCAGGAGATTGCTGCAAGGATGAGTGCTGAGAGGTGACTGAGGAAGATGTCAAGACAGGGTGCTGAATTGTGAAATGGGACAGAGAAGGGAATAGAACTGCAGTCAGGAAATGCAGAGAGCGGAAGCTTGAGGCAGCCCGTGGGTCTTAGGGGTTGTACTGTGCCCTCTCAAGGGTGAACTTGAATCCTACAGGGAGGTATTGCTGTACCTCCTGGCAGCTGCGAGATTCATCTCTCTCTTCATTCCTGCACTGTGCTAACAAAGCATCCTGATTGAGGCTCCATCTTTTACCACCTGCCCTGCTATTTTCTTTATTCTCTACTGCACTCTCAGGGAGATGCTGGCAGGATTTCACAGAAACATAGTCAGAGAAAGTACTTCTCTGACCAGAGCTGAAAAGGAGAGGAGGGATTTTGAACTGGAGTTGGAAAGGAGAGAACTGTCATGTTAGCATAGAGTTACTGCAAGATATCTGAAGTTAAATATTTTCATTTAACAGAAGACTTTTTAAAAGAACTTATTTAAACAAAAATCTCTAAACAGAAATGGGTGTATTTAATGAAAGCGGAATATTTATTCTGTTGTTCTTTCTACACAGCATTTTTCTCTCTTTGGTTCACAGGGAAAGCTGGCAAATTGTTTCATGGCAGATCACTTACTGTAGAAAATGCAGGACATTATGCTAGAAGGAAACATGTCCCTCACTAATCTGAACACATACTGTGTCAGGGTAAATCCAAGAGGTTATTCAATCTTCTAGATGAGACTGAAGTGGTAAAGTATTAAATGTTTGTCAGAAGACTATTGCAGTTTTCTGAAGAGTAATTAACCTATTTTCACCTAGAGATTACAGCTGTAGCAGTTTGCACAGTGGGCACCCTACCTAGTGCATTTGTATGTGGTTATCTTACTTTCTTCTTGTCTTAAAAGAAGTACAGTATCAATACAAGCTTTAAGAGAATTGCTGTATTTGTCTTTGTGCATAGCTCTATATTTGATAAGGGTAGAGTGATTTTTGCATAAGCATGAGTTTATACAATGCTCAAAACTTTCCACAGAGAGAGTAGGTGCTGTAAAAGTGTTAGCTATTATGATGGCAAAAATTTTAAAAAGTAGAAATTTTGTGTCTTTGCTTTTTTTCCTGTTTTAATTTTAAATTGAAGAAGCCAATAAACAAGATCATGGGAGATTCAAAAGGCCCCTGAAATGGCAATCTTTTATACAAAGGGTTGTCATGCTCATTGGAATATAGAGTTGTGAATTTACTGAATTGGTAAAAACACTGAAATCTGGCTTATTGCTGAGTGTTAGCAGTAAGATGTGGAGCAAACTACCCATGTGCATCTCCCCTGCTGCATGATAAAGACTATGATGTTGAGCTCTTATCTACCAGATCTGGGCCATGTCCTAGCAGAAACAGTCTGCAGTAGAAATGCTGCTGGACCATTATTCTGCAACTATTTTAAAAAATTATCTATCTGAATTATTGAAATTTGTTATGGTTTTCCCCCATAATTTATATGTGAGTTAATATTTTAAAATTCTAGTTCTGTGACCATGCACAGGTAAGAGAAAAAATGCTACAGAAATTTGTGATTTTTTCAGATTACAAAAATTACAAAATTTTCAACATTGTAATTTCTCGACACTGTACCTGCATTTTGAGAAGCTTTTTGTATCTCCTATTTCATAGAAAAGAAAATCCTTTCTATCTAGAGAATACTAACCACTGGTTTTCATATGAAAAGTTGTTATTTTACATATTTCAGAACTCCTGATTCTGTGTAGCCGCAAAATGTGGATTTGTTGATTCTCTTTTTCTTTTTCCCCTCATGAAGCAGACATCTCACAACAAGTCTTTAATTTTACTAGAAACAGTTCTGAAGTTTGAAACATCAAAAATCTCTGTAAAGATGCTTTCTCATGATTATGTCCTAAATCTTTCATTATTTGCATTTACAACGCATATGGCAGAGGAATTCAAGCTAAAAAGAAGCCCATAGGTATTAGGAGTGCAGTTGAAGGAAACTTATCTGATGGTGTAACATGGTCATTTCAGATTCTTGATTATGCATGCCCAGAAAGAAATTTTCTATAAAAAGATGCTGTGATTTCAAAAATTATAGAACTGTTTATTCAAAGCACATTTCTTTGTCTCAGTGTTCAGACACAGAGTTCCTCATAGATCTTCTTTCTCTTGAAAAACAGTTGTAAAAAGGAAGCTATAGTTTCCAATAGTAGGAATTTTCCTAGATGTAGAAGTGCAGGCATAACAGAAAAATAGAGAGGATGTGTTACTTTAATAGTATTAACTTCTGTAAAATCCTGCAAAGGCAGAAAAGTTCAGGTCAGTTAGCTATGGACATCCAGTAGCTCTTTACGTATTTTCACATGCAGAAATTTATGTGCTGTTTGTCACAAGCCTTTCTCCACATAAGCAAGTTACATAAATAGCCCTTGAAGCCTATAGGAGCATGGTATTGCTTGAAGTATCCTATGCATGAAGATCATGTAAAGCTACAAGTGACTTGCATCCCAGTCCTTCCATCCCTGCTTGCAGACTCGGTCACTGCATTTGGCTTCATGAAAAAAAGACCAAATCAGGTTTCTATTCATTCTTTAGTTCCAATCAGGGACTTTCTGCCTGGTTTAGATTTTGTTTGATGTCTTCCAGACTCTGTAATACAAGAAATGTTATTGAGCATGGTATCTTGGATCAAGCAGAATGGAAAACTTGATGAAGAACTTTTGGAAATACCAGTTTTAGGTTCATGCACTTGAAAGAATGAAAAATATATAAGTGATTGAGCAGCTTAGTTCTGGATCATCTTTAGCACCGGCATAGAAGTTCTGAAGCTTGGAAAAGCAACTCTCCAGTCATCTTTACTTTTTTCACTAGAAGCCTATCTATTCCATATTCAGCATATCTTGTTCATAATAATTTATTAGGAAAATCCTAGCCATATTATTTTCTACTTTGATTGTAGGTTTGTACTAAAGTTGAATGCAATAAGTATTATGTGGACATATAGTTGTTTCTCAGCTATAGAAAAGATTAATGAAACAAAAAAGCTTAGAAAGAAAATCCATCCTCTGCTTTAATAGGTATTCCATTTAAATATGTATACATGACACAGTTTGAAAGCACTATTTCCATCTTAAAAGCATGGTTTGAACATTTACAATATAGTATTGTCTGCTCGTGCACTTCAGCGTGCCATTTCTTTATGCCATTAAATAATAGTTGAGAATCTGCTTTGGTTAGGCTCTGGTTATCTACAGCTTTTCAGAAGTATTGCAAAAATATGAAACAAGCCTGACTTTTTTCTTGTATGAAGTGTTTAGATTTTAAGAAACGCCTTATGCTGGTGGATGCCAATACATTTGCATATTTTTAAATTATAAATGAGTGGTCTCAAAATGAAGACTCACTCATAAATGAGTGTCATCAAGCAACACTTTAGTAAAATATGCAGAAAGCTACACAGCTCAGGTGTTAAACATACACTTCCAAAAATGTGTACACTGACAGATTGCTGTTGGGAAAAACAGAAAATAGCTCTTTGCCTCTGATTCTCTTTCTTTAAATTTCACTATTTTTGTGTTTATTTGCCACCTCACAATATTCTGCAGGGTCTGGGGAACAATAAGTTGTCCTGTAAGAGAAAGAACGTGGTAGAAAAGAACTCTCAGGTACTGCTTTCCCCTGTCTATGCAGGCGTGCTTCTAACACTACTGTATCCTGTAGCAATTGGTTTCTGTTAGAAAACTGCAACCAACCTGTGTCTTCCATTTTGTCATTTTCTCTTCAGAATGTGAAGCTTTTTTTAATTCCCTTTAGATTTCTGGAATTCTTTTTTTACTTGTCTGGAAGGGGCAAATACATGGGAAGGAGAGGCTTGTATCACCAAGTTGTTCCTGTTAAACTCTCTCCTTTATCCTGACTCCAAACAAAAATACCTGCTGTCATATATTGCATTTGATTGCAGAATGATTATTTTTACAGAAAATACAGAATAATATTTAAAAAATGATTGTCACCAGCTATATTCAAATTACATCAGGGATTCCATAACAGCTTTCTATAAATGGTTGACATTAATTTTGCACATTATTTAGAAATTTCTAGATCTCAACTCTAAGAAATTCAGAGGGGTTGAAGATTTTACAGTATGTTAACTTATCTACAATCATATTCTGGAATGCTAGGTTACATTAACTACTGTATTGGTGGAAGTCTGCATCACCTTGAAAATGAAAAAGTAGACAATTTACTTGAAAAAGGAATTTTTTAAAAATTTGCGTTTCAGAAGTTTGCCTCTTTAAAATACTAATGATCATCTAGACTGTCATGCTATGTTACTCCTAATGTATTTGGAAATGTAGTCTGTTTTATAGCTTCTGAAGATAGTAATTAATCATGATGTCTCTCTGTCTTCCCTATAGTCTACTATAATTTTTAATGGCTCAATTATTGCTTTACTTCTTGGTCTACTGAAAACATAGAACATAATATTTTCTGAAACGCAGCAGAAGCCATTGGTTGCTCATACACATCACATTCACATCATTCTGCCTGAAACAGAATTATTTTAATTCAGCTTTCTCAGTTTTTTTCTTAAATAAACAAATACATTTCTGTGATAGATTTCTAATGCAATAATAATACCTCTACATAATTTTATTTTTACAATCTGTATTCCTCAATTTTAAAAATACTTTACTTTCCTTCTTGATTCCTAAAGTACAAATATAAAGACTAATTGATTTCCTATGCCACGTGATGTCATCCACATTTAATTTAAGTAGCTCCTGGTTTTACCTGAGGTGGGTTGAATTTGGCTTAAGGAGTTTTAGGTAAAAAAATTTTAATTAAAATTCACTCTCAAGAACTCACTTTTGAAAAATTGCACCTTTTGTAGACATTATTTTAAAAATCTTCCTCTTAAATTGCATAGGTGGGCCACCTCAGCTGAAATCTGCCTAGTTCTGGGGAAAATAAGAAAAAGGACATAAAAATGTGAAATCACAGCCTAATGAAATACTGTTTCCCTCTACCAAAAAGTCTTTTAAAATTATATCCTATCATAATCTTTGCTGTGCTAACTTTTCGTTAACTCCTCATCTCTTAGTTCTCAGAAAGACTCCTACTTTCAATTAATGGTTTCTAAATTCAATTATATATAAACCTCTAGAAATTAGGTATCAAATACATTATATAGCTATATCATCGGCCTAGAATTTTTGAAAAATCTGAAAAACGTAATTGAGAATTATTTTTTCACTTTAATGATAAGCTTTTCTGTGCCTCAAATATAAGTGGAAAGATTAAAAATGCATAGTTTGTGTAGTCAGGAAAAAAGTTCTGGTTCATGGCTGCTCACACTGTTTGTTGTCAGTGAGTGAATGTGTCACAGGAGCTTTATTTTCTCTGTCTTTTTCTGTAGAACTGTCGACTTAATTCTGTCATCCAAAGTGCTCTGCAGACAGATACAAAATGTCTTGCACAGAAACCATGTGACAGCCTTCTTGGATTGTATTCCCTCCAGGGAAAACCTTTCAACACCAAATTGTTTGTAGTGCCATATGAAAATGCTTCGATTTTCAGTGAAAATAGAAACTGAAAAAAGAGCGTATTTGACTTGAGTTTTTAATTCAAAAGGCAGACCTAAGACAGTCCTGACAAAATGAATTCTCTCTGTGACATGCCAGCTGAGTTCAGTCTCAACTTGTCTCATAGCTTCTGTTCTCTGCTACAGTGGCACTCAAAGTTCAGTGGTATCTTTGATTTCTGTAAAGAGCCTGAAGAAAGGTTATTTTAGCCTTTTACAATTACTAGCACAAAGACCACTTTTTAGCCAAAATATGAAAGACCTAAGTGAAAAAAAATGTACTCAAGGCATTGCATATTTTTGTTTGCCCACTTCAGTGTGTATCCATATTGAAACTGGCAACAACTTTCATATAGTGGGTTTGTGACTTAATCACTGCTGTGTGCTGTGTGTATTTTCTGTTACTTTTCTCCAAAAAAAACCAAACTCCACATTCATAGGAGAGATCAGGAATTTTGGGATTTAAATCTGCAGTTAAAGAGTGTAGCAAAATAGGAATTTTTTTCAATGAATATGCCAATTTTAAATTTTGTCAAAATAATTCTTCTTGTCCACACCACGATACTAGAGAAGGGGAAGAAAAAATAGGAAAGAAAAGCGTTTCTGAAACTAAAGACAAAAGACTCAGCTTTGTATCACTCACATGAGAAGTTCAAAAGTCATCTGTGCCTAATTATAGCCAAGATCTTAAAACAGGTCCTGTCTGAAAAATAGATCATTGCAGACTCTCTTGCACCTTATTACACTAAGTATCTCTCTGCATAAATCATTCAGTCTTCTGTGGTTGGAGGCAATGTATGGTGAATTCTGTTTCTATTCTGTAGCTGAGAAAGTGCATACAAAGTGTAAGTTATTGCTTCAAGTTTTTGCTTTGCTCTAAAGAGTTTCAATCAGCAAGGTCAAGACCAGTCATGGATTAAATACATTTTTGGAGAGAACAGTTCAGTACAGTTTTGAATCCATCCTGAGATAGACTAGACTGTATGGTTTTCACCATACGCAGACACAAATAAAAATAAAACTTTGCCTTGGGAGACAAACCTGAAACCTGATGAAATTTCATTGGTGAGGAACATACAGACAGTTTGTCAGCTGAACAAGTGTGCTGCCAAATCACTTCTGTCCTACTAATTATAACACAGGTTTTTCTGTAGACTATTAAGAGTGTGGCCAAATTCTAGAACAAGGTAAGTGAGCGACCATATTGGTCACCTGGTTAAGTCTTACACAGAATTGGTATTTTAGGAAAGCATGTGGTCTTATGGTGTCATTTGGATAATATAAACATCATCGTGGCTGTCTGGGGTCTTTTTGGCTGCCTAGTGTACAAAACTGTATATTGATTTTCACAAATCTCTACAATTTCAGTGCCATGTGAACATTAAGGTATTCCATTTGACACTCATACTCTTCAAGAGTAGGAAAGTAATAGAAGGTATATTTTTACAGAATATTTTTCTCTTAAAATGTAGTTAGTACTTTTCCACAACACTTATCATATTTGTAAGAATCCCATCAGATTTCAAAATCAGGCACAGATTGAATTACTACCAGGAATTAATTGAAGATAGATACTAGAGGTTTATTTTTCATTTGACTGTTTTTGTTTGTTTGTTGTCTTATTTTTATTCCAGTTCTAAAAGAGAACAAAGTAGAAGTTCTGCCAGTCAAAACTGAAACACCACCAAGTGAAAGTTTTGCTATTCTGTAAATCTACAAGTTTCTGACAAACTGTGCTGAGGCTCAGTAACACAATCATGAATGCAAAATAGTGGGAACCTGAGCCAGGCCATCTTATGAGTGTGCTGCTAACACTTGTTGCAGTTACAGGTGTCTGAAGTCAGCTTAGCAGTGCTGTAGCAGTTCTATCAGTAGTTGTCTAGTCTTAAAAATTAGTCTGTAAACAAAACATCCAAACAGAAGAACAACAAAATATGCTCTTATTTATCATTGGGCATTATTTTGCCTTCAGTGAACTGAAAGCAATCAGTGGCCATATCTTCATTCTTATGTGTTCATGTCAGTAGTTAGTTCTTTCCCCTTGTCCTTTTGAAAATTGAAAAAGAACCCCAAAACTTCTTTTCTCACCAGACACAGAAAGTTATAAAATATTGAAATCTGAGGTTAACTGTTTGATACAGACATAGTAGCATTTGTTCGATGCTAATTTCTGTTTATGTAGAATTACCATGTTCCTTCTGGATGGTTAATGTGATCTTGTAATGCTTGCAAATAAGATCTTCATTATTATATTATCCATTATGACACCCTTCTTGATCACAGGGACTCAGCTGATGATTTTACTGCTGTGTCTAGTCAGGTGTTCTTCACAGTTACATTACACGGTGCCCGAAAATGGGCATGAGCCAAATTAATGCTAGAATTGTAGAAATTTGCTCGGTGTCTTCTGAAGAGAACTATTAAAAATAAGCTATTGTTATCTTCCATTATATTACAGTAATAGAGAGAAACTTGTCAAAGGTATTTTTTTCTGAATCTTTTCTTTCTGAAATTTTAACCCCATTCCTCCCCACAATGATATTAGAAATATATTTCATGTTCTTTTTTCTACCACAAGCAAGTTTGTAATTTATCATAAAGACAGACGAGTGTTTCTTCTGAAAACTAAGTTTGAAAAAGCAGATGATCCAACAATTTACATGAATGCATTTCTAAATGAAAATACTTACTTCGTGATATCTTTAAATTTTATACCATCTTTTTATCATTACTCCTTTAGTCTGTCCTGTTATCATCTCAACTTTTCTTTGATTGTTTTCATAGAAACTTTTGCCTAGGTAAAAGTAGCTGCAAATTGGTGGATTTCTGTTTTCCTTTCAGAAATATGAATACATTTAGATGAAGGCAAAACAAGATCAGAAGCATTTATAATAATAAATAATATATTTATTATATTATTATTTATATTATATAATAATAAGCAATAATATATTTTGTTAGCTAAGAATAATAGGATTTAGAAATCCAAATAAAAAAGTGAGACATCAACTGAAGTTCTTTCTTTACATGTTGCCTGCCTTGCATTTATCTTTATACCTCCACACGGCTTCAATAAGTATGTTAAAAAAATCAGGAATGATTCATGCATGTCTATCATTTAGAAACCCAATAAAGTATCTTAGCAGAGTGATGTTCAGTGCATATCTCTGAGACATTATTATTTGATTTTAGTTTGAAACTCCATAATATACCTTAATTTAACTTTTTTAGACTTATATTACAACCACCTAAATTGTGGCCCATGGTTTTAAAGCATGACTGCACTATATTTTCACTGAAATCATCTCAAGAAGAATGTTTCAGGTTTGCCTGGCTTATGTTTAACCTAGAGAAAACAATTAAATATGTATCCATTTCCCCCCAGAACTGCAAGGTTATAGATGCTTTCTTCCTCAGTAGCAACTATTAATATTTTTAGGGGGCACTATGTCTCAAATCAATAAATAAGCTTAGAGACACAGGGGAGAGCTAATGACAGACTTTCATCAGAGGCCTCAGCCAGTTTGAAAGGCTGCAGGGAGACCTCCTGCTCTCAAGTGCTTTTGACTTGAGAAGGTGTTTGTGTTAGCACAGATGTGTGATCTCGGCAAAATGAAGAGAGACTTTCTGTTTTAAATACTAGGGTTATGGTTATCTCTTCTTAGGCAGACCATCAAAGCAAGCAGAGAAAAAGGGACCTAGAGACTGAGTTTTAATCTCTGATGATTCTTAGGGGTGGCACCAAGACCTCCGCAAGTTTGAATATGCTAGCAGTTTTGAATTACAGATTCCTTGTTAGTCCTTATATTTATATTTTCTTCTGATAGTCTAACATCTTGCATAATGAGCACAATACTTCACAGTGTCAAGAAAAAAAATGTTAGAAGTTCACCAATCTTTTGCAGTTAAAAAAGAGAAAAGACACATTAAGCTTCTTCCTTTTTCTTCCTTTTTCTTTTTCTGTCTTTCTCCTGACCTATTTTATTCAGTTCTGACAGGGCAGGAGCTTTGAAAGACTTCTATGCATTGTGCTTTTAAAGAAAAAGATGAAATCTTTCCCTCCGTTGTTGGAATGAACTGATCTTGGTCACCAGTTTAAGCTGTAATAAAGTATAGCACTACATTTTTCACTTTCTGTCTTCCATTGTGTGATGTTATTTTCCTGATGACAAAAGGAAAAAGAAGCTGACAGCCTTTTGAAGTCTTTTCTCACACATTTAGAATTTGAAGTGCATGTGCAGCTAGACTGTACGAGGCTCAGGTGCAGCAAGAGTCCAAATTCTCACTCTGTGTTTGCTGCCAGCTTAGGTAGAAAATGTTATTTTCCCCAAGCCAGAGCTGAATTGACTACTTCTGAGATCGTTTGTTATGCCTCTTGGTGTAAGCAATTAAATTCATTAAAATTGTTATGGCAGGATAACTGAGAGCAGAAATTTGCCAGTTCTCTGGAAATTGAAATATGCTCTTACACTGTTGCCTTTCCCTGGGCTTAGAATTAAAAGCCAAACACGATTAGAGGGGGAAAAAGGGTTTTACCTTGGTATTTATTGAAGGATCCTTTGGTGCATCCTCTGAACAATGCACAAACAATGCACACTGCCCGAGCAATGCACCTGGGTGCACACCCCATGGCACCAATCGGCCCTGACCCCAATCGGCCCCCCCCCAGTGATTTGGGTATACAGTTATGGACCTTTCGAATTAGCATATCTATCAGAGATTCCCCAATGAGAGGCTCAAGAGAAGCCCCCGTCCTGAGGAACCTTCCCCCTGGATGGGCCTATCTTGGTTTACAGAATGTGTTCTGGAGAGGACCTTGGTGTCTGGGGCTTTCTGACCCAACTGCGAGGTTTCCAAGATGTTTGGTCTCTTGGCGTAACAGAACTTTGGGTCTAAGCTGGTTATCAGACTTAGGGAATTACATTACATAGTATATGGGCTAAAAGCACTAAGGATGCATGAAAGCTGTATGAAATGGTGTATGGAAAGGGTATATGAAAAAGCAAAAGATTATCCTGGAATCAACACAATATAGGATAAGCCTCGTGAGAACAATAGTTCAGTATTCTTTATGATCTTTGATAGGAATGTTTATAAGATAGTCTAGATGAGCAGGAGAAGTTGTGGAGAAGACACAGGCTGATAGCAACCAGGCATGGTCAGATTAAACTTCTATATTTAATAAACCTGCAGACAACTCAATGATTTGGCAGCTTGGATGTAATGAACACTTTGTGTCCATATCTATAAAGAGTAGACCAGCCACTCAATGGAAAAAGACAGAATTATGTAACTTAACTAATTGTACTGCATGTACTTAGAAGCAGACTGTTTATTTTCCTTGCATAATTTAAGAAATAATCAAGGATATTGTAATTAGTATTCATTCAGTCCCTCCAAGTGGATACTTGGAATAATTTTTTAAATTATTTTTTCTAGACAATGCGGAATAAAAAAATATGCAGTATGGTGAGATAAAATGCATGTAGCAAGTAATCCAGCTAGGAAATATATTTTTATCATTTCTTTGGAATTTCAGGAAAAAAATCAAATTTAAGTTCTTCAAATGTTAGTATAGCTCATTTTTCAGGCTAAAGAAATCGTAGTTGTGAGTAAAACTATTCCATCACTGCTCAAATAGTAGCATTTCATAGTTAAAACTGATTAGGTGTAGAGGGAATACTAAAATGCAACAAAAATCCTCACCACTTCCTTGAAATTGCAAACATGTGCATACATGCAATTCCAAAAGCTTTCTCAATTAAACATAAAAAAACCATTTCCATATTTTTGGTTTAGATGCAAGATTTTTATTCCATTCTGTGCTTTGTGTTCTCTTCCAAGTACTCTAGTCTTTGAGAATATGAAGCTCTGCAACTAAATTCAATACATAAAATGAAGAAATGCAATCCTACTTGAAATTAAATCAGATTTCATAAATGCAACATACTCTTAAATCACACAGAATCACACAGAATGGTTGAGGTTGGAAGGAACCTCTGGAGATCATCTTGTTCAATCTCCCTGTTCAAGTAGAGATAGCAGAAGGTAGTTGCCCACAACCACGTCTAGAGGAGTCCAAGGAGGGAGACTCCGTGACCTCTCTGGGCTACCTCACAGTAAAGCAGTGTTTCCTGAGGTTTCATTTGGTATCACCTGTATCTCCGTTTGTGCCCATTGAATCTCATCCTTTTACTGTGCACCACTTGGAAGACTCTGGCTCCAGCCTTTTTACACCCTCCTTTCATCTACTTGTATGCATTAATAGGGTTCCCTTGAGCCTTCTTTTCTTCAAGCTGAACAGTTCAAATTCTTTCAGCCTTTCCTCATATGTTAAGTGTTCCAATCCCTCAGTTATCTTAGTGGATCTTCACTGGATGGTCTCCATTGTGTCCATGTTTCTCTTGTACTGGGAAACCCAGGTGTGGGCTGAGTAATGAGGTAGAATCATTTCCCTCAACCTACTGGCAACATCCCTCCAGTGCAGCCCAGCCTACCAGTCACCTTTTGTGCCAGTGCATGTTGCTGGCTTGTGTTCAGCCCGGTGTCCACCAGGACCCTCTGGTTCTTTTCTGCCAGGCTGCTTTCCAGCTGAGTGGCCCCCGGCACATACTGGTGCATAAGGTTATTCCTCCTCAGGTGCAGGACTTTGCATTTCACAGACCCACAGAATCACAGAACCTGTCAGGTTGGAAAGGAACACAGTGAATCATCTGGTCCAGCCTCCCTGCTCAAGCAGGGTCATCCTAGAGCACATGGCACAGGATTGCATCCAGATGGTTCTTAGGTATTTCCAGTGAGGGAGACTCCACAACCTGTTTGGACAACCTGTTCCAGTGTGCGGAGCTTTATGAGGCTCCTGTCAGCCCATTTTTTCAGCCTGTCAAGGTGCCTCTGGATTGCAGCATGACCTTTTGCTAAACAGGACTGGACTCAGTTTTCAATCCACCTCATTGTCTGCTTACCCAGCCTGTACATCACCTCTTTTGTTCAGACAGTTTCAAAGGCCTTACTGAACTCCACTGCTGTCTCATCATCCACAGGCCAATCACTTCATCACTAAACTTTGTCACATTAGTCAAGAATGACTTCCTCTTGGTGAAGCCATGCTGTGACCACTCTTCATGATTTTTATTTTTGTCCTTAATATACCTGGAAATGGTTTCTAGAAATGTACCCCTCACCTTCCCAGTGATCATGGTAATGCTAACTGGCCTGTTGCCGGGGTCCTTTTTCTTACCCTTCTTGAAGATGGAGGTGGTGTTTACTTTATCCAGTTTTCAGGCACTTCTCTTGAAATAGATCTGCACATTTGCAGGGGTCCCTAAAAAAATTTTGATATCTAGCTAAGTGGAACATCTCAGTAAGTGGGTAGCAACATGAAAACAAAACCACAAATTTTGAAAGAGAGAGAAACTGAAATATGAATAAACAAGTATTATTCCAAAATACTCAGTTTTGAGGACAAAAAAACTTTGAGAAGTCAGTTTTTTGTTTCTGTAGTTGTAAGATTTTTTTTCCCCAGCATATTATTAGCCAAAGCTAGAGTCTTGTGGTCTCCTTGGGAGCTGGGTAGTAGTGAAAGAGCTTTTTAGCCATATATTCACTAGTATATGCACATTACTTTCATATAAAGTTCAGATAGCAAAGAAAACAAAAGAAAACTGAAATTTGTGCTCCAGTGTGAGTAAATAGATCTTTCTGTTCATGTGTTAGTAAAACAATATCCAAGATTGACAGAGGTTAAATATAAAATCCCAACAGCCTGTTCCAACTTCTATTTGTATTCATAGTTTTAACACTAAACATACTGGTTTTACGGGCTTAGATATGAACAGAGTTGTCCACTTTGGACATACAGCACTAATAACTGTACTTTGAATTTGGGGTATAATGGTAGTATTCTTTGGTGTGCCTTGTACCTGTTTACTTCCATCATGATTTCTGTCTTTGTCTAATAAAAAATGTTTATGGCTCAAGCTGTTGATGTGGTTGGCATCTGTTTCAGATTGATTTTTACTGACAGCAGGCTGCTGCTGGCGAGCACTCAGCCTTTTAATCATCAGAAATACAGAGACTGGTATTCCTGTCACTGGTCTTTATTTTATTCTGGAATTCTGCATCAGATGTACTGCACTAAAACCTGTGATAGAAGACAAGCATGACAGAATATACATTATAAGTTTGCTAATTATGATTTTTAAACAATACTAGAATTTATTGACAAGTTATCATAACAAGTGTGGAAATGCTAAACAACCCTTGGCAATGGCTAAGCTTTAAATCCCATTTCAAAGATTATTGAATGTCTATGCATATTTACAAACATATTTCAGAAGCTGTTAGACAGAATAGTTTAAAAAAGCCCAAGTATTTGACTGTTAGTAGTATGACCCATTTATCCTTATGTGTACTACTGTGTCTTTCCTTTTTGTGCATCACGATAGAAGGGAGAGTGTGTGTGTAGGGACATGTGAATATGTACATAAACCATTCATGCATTATATATCATTAGATCTACATTTAGACTTAAGGTTCAGCATGAACTTGGAAGCACTTTCTGAAGCCTTTCATTGTTTGAAGAGTCATTTTTTTCCAGTTTCTGCACTGTATGAAGTAGGATATTGAGGCTCAGTTTAAGTGAGGGTGTTTAGCATAATACAGAGTAAAAAAGACACATTCTTTGTGATTTAAAGTATTACTGCCATTTTTCATTCATGAAAATGATGGTATTTCCTATTCACTTTCCTACTATTCCCTTTTGCATAGAGACACTTCCTTTTCATATTGCTAGGAAACCCTGTATTTTTTTCAGAACACCCATAGAATCACTTAGTTTATGGTGTCTGAGAAAAATAGCAAATGAGTAACTGCGGGTTGGAAGCCATATTTGGAGGTGAACAGTACATATTTATGACCTCTCTGGATTCCCAAGACTGGTCAAAAATCATGGAAAGAGGTTTTGCGATGACATCAGCCAGCTCTTTGGGGATTCTTGGACGAATCTCATCAGGCCTGATAGATCTGTAGGGGTCCAGCTGGAGCAGCAGATCCCACATTTTCAGGGCTGACTGGGAGTTGATAATTCTCACAGTCATTGTCCTCTGCCTCAGGGTACTGAGACCCCCTTGGTGCATCATCTGTGTTGAAGACAGAGGCAAAGAATACATTAAACACCTCTGCCTTTTTTCTGTTCCTGTTTGTGGGGTGACCATCCTCATCCTGTAATGGGGTGATGTTATTTCTACACTGCTTTTTGCCATTAGTATATTTGAAAAGACTCTTTTTATTGTACCCCACATTTCTGGCCAGCTTCAACTCCAGTTGAGCTTTGACTGGATGAATTTTCTCCGTACAGTGATGAGCAGCATCTCCGTATTCTTCCATGACACCTGATCTTGCTTCCAGTGGGCATACAGCTTCCTTTTTTACCTTATTTCCAAGAGAAGTTTCCTGGTCAAACAAGCTGGCCTTTTTCCTCACCTGCTTGATTTACGATATTTGGGAATTGCCTGCTCCTGTGCCCTTGGAGGTAATGCTGAAAAAGTGACCAGCACTTAATGACTCCCACACCAGCAAACACATTTTCTGAGGGGATCTTACTTAATGATTGTCTGAGCAGGTTGAATTCTGCTCTCCGTATGTCCAGAGTTGAGGTTTTGCTGCCACTTTCCCTCCCATCAACAGAAATTTTAAACTCAGTTATTTCGTGGTTGCTGTGACCAAGATGGCTACCAATCTCCAGTTCCCTTATGAGATCCTCTCTGTTGGCAAGCAATAGATCAAGGAGGGCATCTTTCTGAGCTAGCTCCCTTAGGTCCCATTCCATAAAGTTGTCATCCAGGTTTTTTAGGAATCTTCTGGGCTGGGTTGTAGCAGCTGTGTGGTGTTCCCAGTTAATATCTGGCAAGTTGAAGTCCCCCATAAGGACAGGAGCAGTGGACTTGGAAGCATCCCTTAGTTTCTCATAGAATAATTTGTCAACGTCATTGTCCCAGCTGGGAGGTCTATAGTAGACTCCCACAATGACAATCACATGATTTGTTTGTCCTTTGAGTCTTATCCGGAAGTTCTCAATGGAGCCATTGCCAACTGTGAGCTCCACAAATTCTACCCCTTCTGTTACATACAGAGCCACCCATTCTCCTCTTCTTCGTTGCTTATTCTTCCTGAAAAGCTGGTAGCCATCCAACGGGGCATGCCAATCACAGGACTCGTTGGAGCAGGTTTCAGTTTTGCCACTGATACCAAATCTCTGGGACTGGGCCAAACCCTTGAGCTCTTCTTGTTTGTCCTTTGTGCTGTGTGCCTTAATGTAGAAAAAGTATCTCTTCACTCTTCCTTAACAACTACTGAGTCTATTTGCAGCCTCTGTTGGCTGCTCTCAGATGGTCAGAGAGGAGCCCTTTCTGCTTGCCCTGCCTGCACAAAGTGCCATGCAAAGTGGTGTGCCATGCCCTCACTGCCATGTCGCACCCCTGTCTGCCCACGCCCGTTGTGCCACACCCTCACTGCTGTGCCATACTCCGCAGTGCTCTGGGCCGCTCACACTACCTGGAGGCATTTAAATCTCCCTTGGTTGCTCCCAGCACCACCCTCTCCTTGCCTGGTTGGCTGCTGTGGACTTACACATTGTGATAAGGCTTGGGCATGTTGCTTCAGTTCCTGAACTTGGGAACCCTCCTGTACAGCTCAAAGTAACACTAATAAATGAAAAGTAGTTCAATTTTCAGTGTAATTTTGCTAGCTGTTATAAGAGATTTTGCAAACCCACCTGATTTTTGGCATTAGGCACTTTCTACAGTTCAGATATTTTAGTTCTCTTGGCAACCCAGTTTTGGTTTTGGTTTGAAATGTTGAAATAGAAGCTGAAAAGCTGGTGCAGCTCTACAGAACAGTTCAGCAACCTGTTCACAATCTGCTGAGGTATTATTAGTTCCAGAAGAAAATAGCAGAATCTTGTCTGAGAGCCAAAATTAGATAGTAGTCTGTCTTTTTCAAGGAACATGGAGTTTGTTCCTGTTAGTTGCTACCAAAATGAGAGGCCTGTCTCTGTAAGGAATGAGGCCTGTCTAGTGGATTGGGTGGCCCTTTTAGTACATGCTGATATGTGCTCCAGAAGTCAGGGCTGCTTCTTGTTTAGTTTCCTGGTTTGTCTCATTGTCTTCTAGAAGGTGATCTGGCATATTCAGAATTTCTTTAACTGGCATATGAACCCTACATTTCCCTACTTGCCTCAAATGTATCATTCAGACAGTCTAGCTATCCGAAATGACTTGCTTCTGACCTAGCCTCTGCTAGCAGTTTTATGTTCTCAGCAAATACCTACTTGTACATATTTTTTGCTCTACTTTCTCACCCTTATGTCCCTCCTTCAAATGGCATGATGGCCCTTGTAGAGAACACCTTAATCAAATCACCTCTGACACCATTGTGCTCTCAAGGCATCTTTGAGACAGACTTTGTTGTGAGCACGGGACTCATGAGGTGTTCAGAGAGGTGCCACACACTGATCCTTTCTGCAGTGAGAGGAGGACAGTCTGTCAGGAAACTGACTTTAGAAAATACCCAAAGAGAAAAGGAAGAACTTGAATTGTTTCTGTATGGAATGTCATGTTTCCTATGTTTCACGTGCTTACCACCAAGCAGAAATAGCACAAAATAGGAAGAGGTGAAAATCAAATATGATACAAAAAGGCAGCACTTGATTATCCTGTTGAACAAAGTCTCAAATATCTGGCAGAATAAATATGTAGGAAATAAAGTATCATAGATAGTAGTGATACATTGTATTTTCAATGTAACAACTAAAGTATACAGGCTGACTGATCAACATTTGAGAAAACAAAAAATGGAAAAAAATAACAAAGCGTTCTTAACTCAGTATTAAAAGCAATTTATAATGTCAAAAATGGATAGTATCTATTGCTTTCTTAAATATTTTGCAGGACTTCTGTAGTGGCACTTGTGTCTGGGTCGGTAGACAATATTCAGGGAAGTTTCTAAACCACCTCTGCTGTTGCGCATCTAATCCATAATAGCTCTTTTCTTGTGGATGAAACATTTTTATCAAAATATTTCCAGGACAATGGACCGCATTTCACACAAGTTATTTGAAAGGCACAGCCTTCTAATTTCAGGAAATGCATTCAGGCTGTAAATATTTAGTGAGTAGAGGTACCTCCCTGCATTTCCTGGTAAGATATATTGGAAGCAGATACTGATACCCTCAGTGTTTGCTATTAACCAGCTGTGCACCTGGCATGATAGCAGTACTGCATACACTCATTGTCATCCCATTCCCAGGTACTGACTTACTTCTCAAGAGTGGAAGACTAATTATTATTTCTTCTAAATATAGATCATTTGAGTAATTAGACCTTTGTAGAAAAAGAAACAAGTAGAGAGATTCAAAACAATCTGAGAAAGAGTGGAAGTGATGATCTCTGGGTGCTGCACAGTGCTGCATAGGAAAGCAAAAATCTGTAAACAAAGACTTAGAAACAACCAGAAAAGGATAAAATGAGAAAGCTTAATTTGTTTCTCTGATGTGAGGTCAAAATTACTGGAGGTATGACTAGTATAAATTGCTATGGGAACTGTGGAAGAGAAGGAATTTTGGAATGGCAGGACAGAGATGAACAGATGTGGAGGTGATGTTTGCTCACAAATTTTGCACCACTGTAAGAAACATGTCAATACTGTGGATTCTAATCAACTCAAATGGCTTTTTTTTATGATAGACCTTACACTTGCAAACCTTTAAGTATCTAGTGTTGTGTGAGCTTTAGAGGCTTCACAGACTGTGGCTTTCCTGTGACATTGTGTAGATACCATTTTGTTGCTGTGATCTGAAAAAGAAGTGATGTCTTTCACACTCTTTCAGTGAAACTCTTCCTTTGTAAACTTACATATGGAGTTTTAAAAGTCACTGTGGTGGAGCATGCAGCTCAGTAGGGACTGCTTTATTGTGTCTTAAAAACTATGTGTCTTATTTAAACGCATTGCATCCCATTTTACCCGCTTAGATTCTTTATTGAACCTGACTTATGGTATTTTCACAGATGCTTACAGCCTTACAAGATTCAACCTTATTATTTATTGCTTTATAGAAACACAGGCATTCACTGAAGCTGCTTTTATTGTAATGTCTTATCAAACGGATTTAATTTATTTCAGAATGTGTGCCTCCCTATTATTTTCTTTGCAGTGAAGAGATTTTGTGGCAGAAGAGGCTGCCTCTGAGTTTTCAGATGCATCTTCCCAGGCTTATTGGTTTAAATTTTCTAATAACATTCTTCCCATTTCAATTATGGCAGTTAAAAAAGTCACAGCAAACAGGTACAATTATTTTTCAAAGCAGACCAGTAGTCACTCTGCTCCTCTTTCTACATGAGTTGTCCCAGTTTGAGAAGGTGTTCAGAGCAGATTTTAGGGTTGCCAAAGGAAAGAGCTGAGATTTTGCTGTGGATTGAACTTCATTATATTGAAGTCATCAGTATGGTTTCCAAGGGATATCTTTCATTGTCTTACCCAATGAGTCTACAAATGAAATCTGCGCACAGCCTTTTTTAATCAAAAATCTTTAAGAGAAAGATTTCTAATGCAAAAGAACATTTGATGGTCAACTCTTCTTCCTCCTTCCTCTTCCCCACCCCAAACTCCACTATAGTATACCTTCTGCAGTTCCCAGCACCGCTGGCACAAATCTACCAAAAATGATGATGTCTCTACAACAAGAGAAAGTGCATGAAACACATTTAAAACAAGGAAAGAAGATGAAAATGCAAATGATGCCTGTTTTGTGTCAGCACTTCATGAAAAGCAGTGTATGCTGCTATCAAAGAAAGTGACAAAACGATGGGCACTATTACCAATTTGAATAAACCCATAATTTACAGGAAATAGGCGTTTCTCATGCTTGTATGTAGTTCTTTCACGTTTTGTACTCCTACGCTCCTTTTTTCTGTATTTAGCAAAAGTTGTTAAAGTTCTGCTATATTTGAAAAGAGTGAGGGAAACAATGTGCACAGCTCTAGCAAGGTTTTATTGGATCCTGCGCATCATGAGAATCAGAGAACAGTAAAGTCATCAACATAACCATGTTTTTATTGCAACCACTCCAAACACCCTTAGAAATTGGTATCTTTGGGTCAACTAATCATTCTCCTTAGTCATCATATCAACCATGTCTTGTTAAAAACTTCAGAAATCTGGTAAACTTCAAGTAGAAAGATGTAAAACTGAATTAAGAATGGCTTTTTATTTTTGTGCCAACAATGGAAGGAAAAAGGACAACAGCTAAAAAAGTCAATTTATATACATTTATTGAAAAAGAAATCTGTCAATATTGATGTGTTTATGTTTTGTCTTAATTTAGAACAGGAAGCTCTTTTTTCTGATACAAAATTTTAGAAGATCCCAAAATAGAATCACAAAATCAAAATCACAGGATCAGAGTGATTTGGGTTGAAAGGGACCTTAAAGATCATCTAGTTCCAACCACCCTGCCATGTGTGGGGATGTCACCCACCTGACGAGGGTGCTTAGGGCCACATCTGACCTGGCCTTCAACCAAAACTTATTTCAAAAACTTCTAAGCAATGTTTTGAACAATGCATTTAAAATGACACCAAAGTTTTTCAAAATTTATCTTTCTATTTTTTTCCTACCCAGCTAAAAATATTTTTTGTTTTATGTTCAAATTAACAGATGGTTTTGGCTGCTTAAGAAGCTTGAAATTTGGGAGAAATGGTGCTTATCTTCAAAAACATTCCTTACAGCTAGATCTCTAGATATGTCACATGGTTTTCAGTTGTCTAGAGTTTAAGTGTTGTCAAGACAGGTTAAAATTAGCTTAGAGGAAATAATTTAATTAAAGTTTTGCTGAGTTTAATTTTATATTTACAGTTAAAAATTCTGGTATTACAGTAATGCTCCAAGACTGCAGCCAGGCTCTTCATCTGTGTGATTTTGTTGTGCCAGATGTAGCCGAGAAACCACAGGTGGCATTCTGAGCAGTTCAAAATTAGAAACTTTTAAAATCTTGTGCAAGTGGTGAACAAGTCTGTATTTAGGGGAAGAGAGAGAATAGTTTCATTACACTGTACCTTCTGTTAGAAATAAGCCTAGGTAGTAATTTGTGCCTTATGACTATTGTCAGAAATTATCACTTTGTTTGAAAGAGTTAAAAAAATGGAGAAAAAATGTTTTAAGCCAACCTATTAATGACTCAAATTTTGAGGTATTTAATATGAGCGCAGAATGTACAATTCTCCATGTTTCTTCATTAGAAAATGTCATTAAATTCCAATATGTTAGTTTTCATACATGGAATGTAATACTGAGAAATAAGGTAACCTACGAAAAAGTCCTTAATTTTTCTATTCAAATATTAAAATAGATGGGAAAGGATGTTTATCTTCCATCAAAGAACCAAATGCACTCTATAGTACAGTACAACCAAAAGTTTCACCACTGAATGTTCTCTTTTTTACTTTTACTGCTGTAAGCAGAGGGCATAAAGGTTATTATTTTTATTTAGTGTATAAATTGAAATGATCAGGGAAACCACACTAGTTTAAAATTTTAATGTTCTATAAAACTACTGCTTTTAAGGTTTCTCACAAAAAAAGAGAAGAGTCCTATTCTTTTATAACATCTTCAGTTTGAGTATTTCTTTTTAATAATTAATACAATTATTAATAAAGTATTATTTACACTAATGAGTAATTACTTTAATAATCAGTAATTAGTAATAATCAAATATTAATGAAATAAATTTTAATACTGTTAGCAATTCTGGTAGCTTTACTGAGAGGAAACTACATTTGTTTGTTTTGAAAAATTTCCTGAAGCAAGTGTGTAGTACCTTAATGAGTCAGTGGAGAATAGTCCTCATTTATGAGATGATAGATATTATGATATCATTTTTAATGATAATTTATTTTAGACATTTAAAGAACAATGGCAATTTGCAGTATTATGTGTGTGAGCAACATTACTTCAGGAAGGTTACATAATTAGGAGCCTAAATTTAGCTAATAGGAGTCATGTTGGGAGGGCTGAGCCCAATTTCTTATGAAAATGCACTTGTGATGAACATTCACATATCAGTTTTATATTTAATACAGTCTTGCATAGGTCTTCATAGAGCAGATATGTATATGATAAATTACTCTGTAGGAAAACCAATTAATTGTATTGGGAAGAATTAAACATTACTAGTGTTGTGTACAGAGAAAAATGTCGGTCCTTCATGAAGTACTACGAATTCATTGTATGAATTTAGTCTGGTTTTGAAGTGATTCAGTCACTTTTGTAGAAAAGACACTGAAATGACATCTTCTATATATACTGGTGCTCCTAGTTACTAGACGTTTTTCCTTTTATAGTCCAACATAAAATTCTTAAATTCCTCCCTTTGTTTTATGGAGAGGCTACGTAGTGACACTATCATGGAGGAAGTATGCTTGTGCTTCTATGTGAAGCTCAGAAATCTGTCTGCTTGACTGGTGGGTCAGTGAACAGAATATTAGGGGAGTCTTTTCTAGGAGAGATAAAGGCTTGAGTGGGTTTTTTTAAATTCTACAGAGATATATTTTAAATTTGGAAATATTTATCAGGTGATAATAGATATTATTAATAAACATGTCATTGTTCAGAAAATGTTCTGGCATCGGAACCCGCTCTGCAATATTAACCTAGGCATTATATGTACAGGGAAAAAAAAACTAAACCAAAAGCCCCCCAACAAAACCCACTAAAACTTCAATTGAGTTTCCCCTGAGCTCCTCTTTCCTCTTTCTTGAGGAAAGCTGAATACACTTTTGTTCCCAATTAGCTCAAGAAATGAATGTTCATCTATATCTAAAAAGGAACAAACACCAAAATAGTATGGTTTTGTTTTCTTTGCGAGAGTAAAACACTGATCTTTGTGGTACAAATAGAAATGATCAGTCTCAAATATATTAGTTCATATATGAAACTGAATAGAAAATTACTTAACAATGAATAAGAAGAGACTTTGGAAAGCAAAAGAGTTAAAAGCTTTTTTCCCTGCAATTAGTAGAAATAGCAAACCTCATCTAAATTCTACAAAAAACCCTGCATGGTACAGATGATGTTTTGACCTCCTAGCATAAGAAAGAAATGCTAAGCAGCAAGAAGGATGCTCTCATAGATTAGAATACATTTTCACCTCTAGTATTCTCAGTATGCAACAGTCACAAAAATTGCATCTGATGGTCAAGCCAAAACGGCGATTCTGGCCATGATTCTTCTTGCTAGTCATGGTCCTTACTGCAGATAACACAGAAATATTGTAGGTAAGTTGATAGGGGGAGATACTCAGTGAAATGGGAGAGTACTATAACTTTCTTGGGTATGTAAGATGCAATCTGAAATGAAAGTAATGAGATCTGCTCAGAATGGTCTCTGAAAGATCCCACACAAACAAAAAAAAATTCACACAGAGGGTTCCGGTTTCAGGCTTAGAAGTGTGCAGAACCTTTCTGAGTTGCAATAGGGAAACCTGCCAGTTATTTGGGAAGAGGGGGGTGGGCTTTTTTAGACATTAGAGAATTTATACTATAAATCCAAAAACCAGAAATACGGTTCCTGCAAGCAGGAATGTACTCTATTTCAATACTGTACAAAATATGTTCCCTGCAGTCTGATATAACGCAAACTGCAGAATAATTTATACCTAATATTTTATTTAAAGCACACTAAAAAGGTTATACAGATTTAAATTTTTTCTTAATATTTGTCAAAGTAATTTTAAGCTCCCAAAAGTGCTGTTTAATTTTTGCTGCTTAATAGCAGTTGAGTAGTTTTTGTCATTTAGGAGGCAAGCTATAGTTATCTCTAAACATAAACATCTCACCCTCCTTTGAGGAAGTTTTAATCTGTTGATTGTATTCTCTTGACATTTTATTCTTCCTAAGATATGCTTTGGTATTGGAATATAAGTAACCAACTTGATAAGAATTTATGGTGAAAATTAGGAAAGTATTTGAAATAGTTAATGAAAAACCATCTCTTTTTTAATAAGAAATTATAACTATATTGGTAACTAGTTTGATATTTTATTCTTAATTTTTCTAGTTAATTTCTTTGCAAACAATATTTTTTAACCGTATCTTATATGCAGCAAACAATGACACCAAACTAATGTAAGTATTTTGCTTTTTATAAATGAATGAAGTTCAAAATTTCAGGTAACATTCACTTCTTTGTTTTGACCAGATACAGTGCTTAAGACCTTCTGTAAACTGAGTCCCTTATTTAGTGACTTAGTGATTTCGATTTTAAATAAGCTGCTTTGAAATTTATTTGCTGATTGTAGTTCTGGACCCCAGGTGAAATAGAACCCTTTAATATGAGCCTCAAAACCCTCTGTGTAGATTGGCTGGGCAAAAACCATGTGCAGACTGAATGGGGTTTGTGTGCTCTTCCCTCACGGCAACTATATCTTGCTTGCCACGTGACGGTGCCGAATAGTATTAAGACTTTTCCCAGCATTTAAAGCTCTTCTGAAACGGTTCAGCCTAGATGCTTAGAAGCTGTTGGGCATTTTAAAATTGATTTGGCAAAACACTGAGTAAGAAATTCACAAAACAACAGTGGTGTGCTCAGGTGGGGTAGCCACAATATAGATGTGTACAGAAGGTTTTTTCATTTTAAAAGCTTGAGAAAAATAACATTGATTTATATGCTTACTAAAACTATGTTATAATGGAATCATGAATGGTTTGGGTTGGAAGGGACCTTAAAGGTAACCTAATTCCAACCCTCCTGCTGTGGACAGGGGGAGCTTCCACTAGCCCAGGCTGCTTACAGCCCCATCCAACTTGGACTTGCACACTTCCAGGGGTGGGACATTCACAGTATCTCTGGGTAAGCTGTTCCACAGCCTCACTACCCTGACAGCAGAGAATTTTTTCCTAATATCTAATCTAAACCTACTCTCTTTGTTTAAACCCATTCCCCCTACATGCTCTTGTAAGCAGTCCCTCTCTATCTTTTTTGTAGGCTCATGCATCCTACAAGTCACAAAACACCGAACTTGATTAAGGGAGTTTTTGTCCTATATTATAAATATGATGAAACAGATGAAAGAGATGACTGTGCACTAAGAGTTAAGAAAAAGTAACAATCACATGGGTGCTGTAATAAATTATTAAAGTAACATTTCTGTAATTCCAAGATTAATGGAAGATGGAGAATGTGTGTGGTGTCATATTTTCCAATTAAGAAGCAAATAGCCTTCAAATAATGAAAAGCAGATTAGTGACACCCAAGTTGTGTCAGAAAAGTGATACCCACAAAAAGGATTTTTTAAAAGACAAATTAGTCAAATCTAAGTTATATTATTGAAAATAACTGTAATTTATCAGACCTATAGAATAATAAGCCAGAACAACATACCAACAACAAAAATAGGGTCATAAAATTCAAATAAATTGTACAATCATGTCAGGAACTTCCAATAAAACCTTTGAGATCTAAAGATAGAATTTTACTTTATAGTTTATATCCCACAGTCAGCAAAGTTGAGTACATTGTCCTACATTTCAGAAGTGGTCTCTGTACTCATTAACAGTAGGGAGTCATTTAAAGTGATCTACCGGTAGGTACAAGGCTTGGTTCACATTTAAACCTGTTAAAGAAAACCATCATTCAGTAAAACATGGCATTGTTTTTTACATATTCAGTAATCCTACAAAGCATTTATAGCCTGGAAATTCAATATAAAGTGTTGATTTGACTAAGCTTTTTGTATTAAAGCCAAATGAAAGGCAGGGTGGCCAAAAAACCCAAAGCAAACTCTATCACTTTTATGTGTGTGTGTACATATATCTATATCTATATCTATATCTATATCTATCTATCTATCTATATACATGGAAAGTGGCTTGGTTATTCAAACTGTATTTTGATACAGGTAATGAGCCTTCTACTAAATGAATAGGTTTGCATTGTAGAAACAGGGATACAGATTCAGACGTCAAATGAAAATTCTTAGTCGAGTTTTAATTTTGTACCATGAAAATGTCATGCGAGAACTTTATCATGACTTTTTGGTTTTCGAGTGTTGAATTCAAACAATAATTTAAAAATTAAGTTACCAATGTCTTCATTAAAAATTAATGTCTGTTATCCTTTAAATAATCTGTCCTATACCTTAATTTCTGTTATTCTAAAAAGTCTGTTTAAGTCTGTCACTAGCTTGGTCTGCTTACTTCTATGAAGCTTTTTTTTCTAGGCTGCTCAATTCCTTGAATTTTTAAAATTCTTTGGAAGTCAAAAACCAGTGTTTTCAAATACAATTGTATAAAATAACTCCTGTCTAGTGACTTAGGTTTCCAATTACATGTATTTTAATTTAAAAAAAAAATTATCACTTATGTTACCTACCTGGAAGAGAAGAATTCAATTCAGCAAATATGAAAACACAACCTTCACATATGCTAGGTATAGTTAGTACAGCGTCTTTGCTTTTACACGTTATTTCAGGAATTAAGAATTCAAAAGCAGAAAAATGTAAGTTCTGTGGGTGTCTATGTGTTGCTAACTCTTGAATTTTTCAACCTATATTTCATGAATCATAGCAGTTTTGGTATGTTTGTGTTTTGCAAGTTTAAAGAAAGATCAATTAGCTCGTCCCTCTAATTAAAGTATGTTTCAATTATATTTAAAGTGTCCTTGGATATTGTTCTTTGCAATTCAGATATTTCTAATCTAAATATATGCTAGAAATGAAAAGGAAATAAAATTTCTATTATTTTATCAGCCTGATTAAATAGAGGAAACAGTTAAACCCCACTGTGTAAATAGTCAAAATTCATAAAATCCTTCTGAAAAGCAGCATCCCTTGTTCTAAGTGTGGCAAATACTTTTAGAGTAGAGGAAATATCTGAAAATTCCCATGTTAGTCTGATGCAAACTGCAGAAGCTACTGAAGGCACCCACAGTTCAGCTGACCCACAGAAATGCATAAGTGGAAGTGACAGATCGTGGTGTTTTCTGAATGTTTTGGTTAACAGTTCTCATACCAACTTTCATCAGAATTTTTTTTAGAGGAGTGTAAAATAGTTGTTGTAAAAAGATTGTGACTTCGGAACAAACTTTGTTATTCATCTTATTTTAGCAGGATGTGTTTAAAACCTCTGATTTTTGATTTTTATTTTGTTTCAATTTGCTGTTATGAGATGCTAACCTCCCAGGTTGGGAGTTCACTGTGAAGCTGTAGTAGTACTCTTTTATTCCTTTAGATAATCAGTTCAGTAAAAAAATAAAGGGCCAAGGGGAACCAACTGCAATCGCATCAAAAACCAGGAGCTGTTCATTATCCACTAGCAAACAGCAAGAAAGGGAGCTGTGGAAGAGGTTCCGATCCCTCAAAATGTGGAAATTAAGGTTTATCTTATTGTGAATAATCGCTACAGTACTGTGAGAATTTCTTCAATATAACCACTTAAAGAAAAGTAATCTTAAGAAATAAATCAATTTTATAATTTCTGCTTAGTATAACTACCTTTTACAGAATCCATGCTTATTTGAAGACTGTCTATACAAAACAGCCAAGAGGAATCCATATCTCCCTTACCCAGTTATAATAGAGGTTTAATTTTTTAATATAATTTAAGCTTTGTTACCCACTGAGCTAAAAAAGAGTGGCAGACTGATTATTGAGCTAAAAGAGACTGTGTTAGCTCAGAGGTATAAATCACAAGATTTGAAAGCTTATGTACAGTGTAAATTGCAGATGTGGTGAAAATTCTATTTCTGATACTGTCAGGGCTGTTAGGATGAACTTGTGAATTCAAATGCTTTGTAGATAATTAAAGCTTGCAATTTATTTAGAGGAATCATTATTTAATGTAAGTGTTTGGACATGAGTTATGAAACATTGCTTTTATTTCAGCTGGTTTTGGTTTACCTGCTCTGAGAGTGGTAATAGTGAGGACAGTTTTTTTCTTTTAACCTTTTTGGACTGACTGAATCTCACTGATCAGGCATGTTCTCCCTTATTTGTCAATGTGACAAACTACATGCCTCTTAAAATGGAGCTATGCACAATGCTGGCAATTTTGTCTTGATAACTTAATAAATATAGGAAAATAAGGAGACATTCAAGTTGTCATGACCACTGTAAGTCACTTCTAAAAATTTTGACACATGTTAACAATTGAACTATGATAAAGACTTGACAAGAACCACCTTTATCTTGCTTTATTTCGTTGGAAGAAAATTTAAAAGCACTAGAATTTATGCTTTGATTTCAAGAGGCCTTGAGACCTAGAAGCCAAAAAAAAAAGTTAAAATCAACTATCACAGCAACAAGAAAAATTAGTGTGATGATGCAGTGAAAAGTTCTTTAAAGAGAATACAGTCATACAAATTTTGATTTAAAAAGCGTGCCAGAAAATGGTCATGAAAAAGTAATTTTCACACCTGTAGAATCATATTACCAGAGTGGGCCCAAAACTATTACCATTGCTATCACAAAACATGATTGAGGAGTTTATTATAATATTGCTATAGTAAATGCAAAATAATAATAAAATTTTATTGTTAACTTACAAGGGCAGTAAAATAATTGGAAAGCATCGCTTCCCCCTTGCTATTTTCTTCAGATGAAATACAGTGAAAGTGATAGCACTTGCCTATACAGACCTGCAGTAAACTTGATAAGTAACCAGTTGCAAGTGGTTTAATTGTTCAGATGTAGAAATAAATAGAAATTTCTACTTAAAACTAGTAAGGAATAAGGTTTTTCAAACATGTTTGTGTTTTATGTTCCGATAATTCATTATCTTTTCATCAGCAGATTATGAGTAATAAAAAGAAGGACCATATTAAAATAATTTTAATGCCATAAGTTTTGGAATGAAAATTTGAAAAGGCAGAGACAAGTTATATTATTCCATTATTTCTCCAATACATGTGCAATCTATCATGTTCATAAAATACTGTGGCATTTAGAACACTGTATCTTTTAAGTTCTTCTCTTTCACTACCAGTAGGTATTTCTGTTAGACTTGGTGGGTGCCTTACCTTTTTGTAACAAGCCTTTATAAATTCTTTGGTATCGCTTTATTGCAGATTTGGGGGGGAAGATCTGCCCGGACACTTTGAAGCAACAATGCAGATTTGATCATCAGTTTCCCTTTTCAGCATATATCCTTTAAATATATGCTGTGCACCACACACAGTCAAACCATGATATATGCTTACAATGAAAATAGTAAAGGTGCAATCTTCATTTGGCCGTAATTTATCTCACTAGTTACATGGGCCAGGGATGACTCGTTTAAGGTGCAAAATCTGGCCTTTAAACAAAAGACAGATTTTGATGTTGTGTTAAATGAGGAGTATTTGTTTTTAACCCACCGGAATTGCTATTCATTCATATTAGAAAACAGAGGAGATTCAGAACCTATTTAGACTATGTTTTATAATTTCTAATCTCCGTGCATCAATTCAGTTGCATCCTGTCTCCAGGAAAAATGCTGTTATTAGAGTTCATCTTCACTTTTTTCATATAGCATATTTCCTGTAGTTTTAAAGCAAAAACAATCATTGAAAGAAATTGCATAGTTCATGTTGCGTATTTTTAATAACTTTGTTGTTAAAAATGTGGAAAAAAAAATCTGTCAAATTATTGCAATATCCCACTATGTATTTTCTTTTCCAGAAGGCTCAAACCTATCATGCATATGTTAAAATTAGCCTAGGGCCTAGGAAATTTGGCAGGGAAATTGTTAGAACAGTATTTCACAACCACCTGCACTTTCCTGTTGTGAATTTTATTCCAATTGCTATATCTATCTATCTATATAGCAGTGATTTTAGAGCTATCAGTCTATCATCAGTGCAGGCTGGAAATCTGAGAGAGGACAGCTAAAGAGAAGGACCAGTGATTATGACCTCCTTGTTGAGAGTTCTGTTTTCATCTATGCGAAGTACATCCTGCAAACAGGGAGCTGCACTGCCTTGGAGTATTCTCTAGAAATGGTCTGCCTGAAGAAATAAGAAAGAAAATCTGAGTAAAATCTGCAAAGAAGCACAGATACTCCTAAAGCTCATACAACGTGTACCAAAAAGGTGGTTATTGGAAAGTCAGGTAGGAAAATCAAGTCATAAAATAGTTTTCCTCTAAAAAGGAATTCTACAGTAATTTGAAATTTATAATATAGCTTGTACGTTATGAATTTGACTTCGCAAACTAATTTTCTGACTAGAAATTACGGTTAAAATAGGGCCTGGAAGAATTTAAGTTAGCTTTCATAATAAAGGCCAGTAAGCAACTTTCAGTGATGAAATGTTTTTTCTTGTCTGATTTGTTTTCTGTTGGGTGCACTGTCATGTATCAGTTATTATCACATTCTAAGTCACACTATAATCTGAGGTCTTATTTTAGCAAAAAGCAAGTCAGTACCTGGCTAATAACTGATTTGCTTATAGAGATTTGCAAACATTTGGAATTGCATGTACCAAAAGGAAGCATTTTGGTTTTAATTCTTAGATTAGGCTTTTTAATTCTTAGAAAGTCCAAATACCTCCTCATTTCCCAGGGCAGTTCCATACAGCCATGTGGGCTCAACTGTTTTTGTTCATATAAGTGCTATTTTTTGCCTGAGCTGCTGTTCAGCACAGTATTAATGCTCTAATAAATAGGAATATGCTAGTTTTGTTTTAGGTTCACTTTCCTGAGAAGGCACTGCAGGCTTAGCAGCTCCTTATGTAGCTTTAGCCTACCTTTGCAATGCAAATGGTAAAGCTGCTAGCTTGAGCAAAAATCTCACTTGGGGATTTGCCTATGCCCTGGGTTAAATTAACAAATTTAGGCTGAAAATATCTCTGAAAATAGGTCATAAGCTTTCAACATGAGAATGAGAGCTAGAGTAGGGGCAGTACCTTGCTGCTGGGGTTAATGCTACAGGGAATATACACCTTTACTGAAATGCTTGAAACATCTGTGTGCATATAATAGGTTGCTTGGGTGCTACATAATACTGCTGTTAGGACTTCAGTTGCTGAATTTTTTACATGACTCTGCCTCACCAAGGAGCAGTCACTGCTTTAAAAACACAGAGGGATTGATTATCAGCTGAAAAATCCAGGTGCTGGCTTATGGGGCACTTGAGCATTTGTGGCATTGGTTTCCATTCATCTTCAAGATAATATCATGTGAGCTAGACTAGAAATACCAATGCCTCTAAGATTACCTCTTTCAACCCATTTCTGAAAATATTTTCAAACAAGTTTTTGTGCATTTTTATTTCCTGTCTACTAGAACCACTGTTCATCCAATGGAAAAAAAAAATAGTCATATGAAAACAAGAGATTTTCATAACTCTTAACTAAAAAGTAAGCCTAAGGGGTTTATACCATGCCAGGGTTGACTTATGGAACTTGTTTTAGAACAGAGTGAATTCTAATTTAGTTCAAATATACACAAGCTTACGAATTAATGGAAATCCAAATGAATGATTTCCAAAGCCTAGTCTTCCATGGCCCTTTTTCGTCACCTTTTGTTACACAGGGTAGAATCCATGCCCCAAGGCTCTTGCAGAATCGTGTAATAGGCACGGAGCTGTTACACTGTCGTACACGTTTGTTCTTTGTGTTTCATTATGTAGTTGTCTACGTATAGAAATTAGGGAAAAATTGACTCAGTATGAAATCTGACCTGTAGGTATATATTTTTCTTTAATAACCAAATGTCTTTGAATTTGGACAGAATTCTCCAATATTGAGAATTCTGGCATTTGGTGGGTGTCTCCAAAACAGTGTTCAAACTGCTGAGCTAAACAAAATCCAGGGTGTGATGGATACTTACTGTTTTATCAAATATTTTCTTTTTTAGGTATTCCACACAAACACAGTTGTTAAAATTAGTGTGAAATTTCTATTTGTGGTACAGTAGTAATACATTCTTTTCTGCCAGTTTACCTGCCTCACACTATTGTATGAGTTATGTTCTGGCAGCCAGTGATTATTCAAAGTAAATTCAAGAGCACAAAATGAGACAACTTTTTTCCTCAACAGCACATCATGAATTAACATTTATGAACATTTACTAACCTAACAGTTATAAATGCAGTTATGTTTGAGTACAAGTATACCCCACCATAGTTAAATCAAGTTACCTGCACAATGTTTAATTTGTTTTTTCTTATTTTATTTACAGTTTCTGATTCTTCTTGTGACCATTAAATTAAATGTTTCTAGTTAAATTAGCTCCAGTATACAACTACAGCAAGAAAATAGATTTGGTTTATGAAGGCTTTATTGACTTCAGGATTGAGAGTGGTTAGAAAACAGAAAGAGAAGCAATCATATAAAATGGTAATGCAATATTCTTGCAAGCATTACCTTTCTGTGCTATGTCCATTGGAAATTAGAAGTGATGACTATGATAGGGAACTGTCAACCCATGCTTTATCCTGTAACAGTGACAAGAGACTTAAGTAGATTTAGTAAATGCAGAATGAGCTTTGTTCTCTGTTTAAAATCCAGAAAGATTTTTCAACACTAGGAATCTTGGTTAAGGTAGTAGGACGCATTTCCATACATCAGAGAGGACTGTGTTAGAAAAGTGCTTGTCTAAAACATACCTTGTTTAGAGTGGAAGATTTGGCAACTCTTAATGAAGTTTCTTGGAAGAGTTTTGTCTGAATACTCACATGGGTTAGGACAGACAAAAGTTAATACTCTGTGTTTTTATTTTGGATGTGATCTTTTCTGAATTTTCCTCTTACTTGTTTAAAAAATATCAAATAAATTTGGTGTCATGCTGTTGCAGCCTGTAGAAATACCTGAAATCTCAAAATATGGTTTTACTAGAAAATTTTTCCTCACACGGTTCTGATTTCTGATTTTGCAGAATAAGATATATCTGAATGTTATGACATGGTAAGAGACAACTCTGTCTTCACACAGGACTATAATCTCAAATCATATTCATTTTTCCTATAGCAGGCCTATATTAATAAGTGTAATTTGTCTCTTCCTCACAAAAGATAATATGCAACTTGTTATTGCAGTATTGCAGTAAACTTTGATTCCAGCTGTCTTTTAGAAGTTATACATTTTAAATATTTAATTTTGATTTTAGATGCACAGAATACATTAAACATAATCTGCTTCTTCCACACCCTGCACCAGGTAAACCAGCAAAAAAACCTTTCTCTGTGCTTTATGAGAGTAAGAGGTAGTTCAGGTCTAGCTGATTTCTCTATATTAGTTATGAGTCAGATTGGAGAAAATAATTTATAATATTAGTGCAGATGGTAAGGGTGATGCAACATCACATTATTGGTGTATGCAGTAACTTTGTTCTTGACTGTGTTGGACTCTTTGGTATCTACAGCACTATCATAGTAAAGTGGAGGTCCCTCCTTAACTGACTACAACAACGGTGTATCTGATAGTTATCCCACGGGAATTCCATGTATTACTCACAGTGGACAGGGTATTTCATGCATTAAATAGAGACCATGCATTAAACAAAGACCCTTGTTCCTTACTTCATGTGTTTACTAACAACAAGTTGCAGCCTCTTCTATTACCTTTGAAAGAAAAAAAATTTTTTGCAGGACTATGGTAGTGTTTAGTCCCATAATTGTTTCCATAAACCTGCTGCTTCTTTCAAGCCTAAGACAGCTCTCTGCTGCCATAATGTCTCCTTCTCTGTGATCCCAACACCCTAAATTGCTCCTGGGTATGACTTCATCACTTACTTCAATTTCACTATTTATCTTTGTGCAAGAACTCAGACATCTCAAACAGATCAGTCAGTCCTATATCAGTGTCCTCTAGACTCATGTCTCAGATACTACATTGTTCTGTACTGTGGTGCAGCTCAAAGGAACCTCAGAGATCCCTTTGCTTTTGAACAACTGCTTCCTATTTTACAGAATCTTTCTTTCTGAAGATATATTTTTATCTGAATTAGGATATGCATCTTAATTCTAAAATGTCTTATTTTTGAGTTCCTGTTGCTTCCTATATCTGTTCTCATTTTAACAGCTTAAATACAAGACATTTTTAGCCACTAATTAACATTCTACAGGGAGTAGTGTATTTTCCTCTTGACAGACTCTTCTGTGTATTTTATGCCATATTCTGATTCACATACTAGTCCAGTCTTCTGCTTTATCACTTTTAGTTCACATTCCCCTGACCTCAGGTGCCTTGTTCTTTCCATGAAATGAGACAAGAAATAAGTAAGATTTAGAGCATGGATGTAAACAAGGTAGTAGGTGTTACAGGGGATGAGATTGTCCAAATGCTATGAAAGGAAACACTGTCTCTTGCTGAGTGTACTTTGAAACGTATAGACAAAGTGTTATTTCCTCTTGTGGTGACTGTTTTGATACTTAAGTTTGAAATCATCTAGGATTTTCAGTGTTTCTTTAAAATTAAATACTTTGTCTCCTTATTTAGTCCCAAAGGTGTGCTTTATTGAATCCTTTGTGCATTATCTTTTGGAGAGGTTGTTTTAAAGTGGGCTTAGACTACTGCGTAGATGTCCATGATGATCTTAAATATTAATACTTTAAATGAGAATCATAAAATTTAAAATGGCAGTGATACTTCTGAGGTAAAAAAACTGAGTGGAGTATCTTCTCTTAGCTATTACATCAATAATTGTAAGTCAAAGGTGGGTAAAAAGGTTACAGTATTGCAGACCAGCCACTAATTGTAAAGGGAATAAGTATTTTCTCTACAATCAGGAAAAAACAGTAAGTTTTATTCTTTGCTCTTGTATTACTAGATTTGTTACAGAAACTGTAGTCACATTTATTCTAAGATCTATCTATTGAAAATTGTAGTTATCCATAACAGCTTAATAGTAATAACGGCTATACAAATAAAGTACAAAATCTTACAGAGGTAAATATATTGGCAAGGAAAATTAAACATGAAAAAGGGGTTGAAAATACTTTTAATAAGATCTAATAAATTTAAAATTTTAACTTAAATAATGGAACAGATTACAGAGAAAACATTAATTATGTTTGTATTAGGAGTGTATAATATTTAAATTTTACTTACCAAGTTGTTTCTAAGTTTTTCACTTAAAGATCTGTTTCAAATGTGTTTAGAAGCAATTTATCAAAACTAACAACAAAATTCCTAGAAGAAGCAAACTTGTTAAAACCTCAAGCATGTGTTTAAAAGTGACACACATAATTGTGGTACAGAAGATGCCACTGTGGGTGACAAATAGATGACTGTTGTTTCGAAAACTGTTTCAGTTCAGTTTCATGTCTTTCACTCCTATGGAGAATATAAGAAACATCAGGCAATTTGGGTTTTGCTCTTCTCAATGGAAGTCTGATAGCTCCCACTGGTATAATAGTTTAATGGTCCCAGAGCATTCCTGAAGCAGCAACTGATTTAGTCTGAGAGCATCTGAATTTCCATATTCTTCCTCTACCTCTGGCTTATTCATCCTGGTTGTCTCTTCTGCTTCTGGCTGTTCAGTTCAAAAGGAGACAGAGATGGAAAGTGCTCCTGGCTGTGGGATTTGACATTTGCTAGAGATGTGGGAGGCTTGAACTCTCTGATGCTGAAAGGGGCCAGCGGATCAAATTTTTTCCGAGTGAGGGATCTAGACTGTGAAGTTTTAAGTGGGCAGGACCACATCCACCAGGATAACAGCAGTACCACCTTAGCTGATGGTCTGAAAATATCTGTCTCTTTAGACTTCTCGATGGGGCATTCACAGGTACTTTCTGCCTAAATGAGAGTCACAGGAGAGCTCTCTGCAGAACATAGGTACCACAGCTCTTTAAAAGAAGACAGGCTAGGGGATGTTCTTTCAAGTCACCCAAATAATTTGTCCCTGAAAAGGAGACCACATAGATTTCTGTCCAAGTTAAGTGCCAAAGTAGTTCAAATGCAGTGGACTTTATAATAAATTTTTTATAAACACAAGCCAACAGTATTTGGAAACTAAAACCATGCATGTTTCTCTGTGCTAAAGAAAACACTATTTAATGAATATGAACAAATAATCCTAAATCAGCTCTACTCTTTTACAGAACTACTAGTATCTACCTTGTTTTTTGAAATAGCAGGTTATTGCAAAATCTATCAAATACATGAACAAGGGATTGTAACAAAACAAAAATGAAAACAAGAGACACCTGAAATATGATCAAAGTGGATATGAAAATACATGTTATTTTTTTCATTAAAGCAATTATTATAATCAAAAAGTATATTAATATCAAACCCACTTTTTCCCAGTGGGTTTATAAATGTTTTAATGATTACATCAAGAAGATTTCGAACTATTGTGGTTCTTTATGCATTCAAATTCCTTACTTTGGATTCATTGAAGATTTTCTTAATTCTTGCAGAGGAAGTTAAAGTAACGCTTCAGTCCTCACCAGGTAGCCTTCTTAGGGCAGCCATGACATAGATCAAACTATAAATCTTGCCATTTTAAAGATTTGAAATCTTACTGTGAAATAAAAAAGCCCCTCAAAAACCCCAAACCAAACAACAACAAAAAAGTAGCAGTATTTGAAGGGGACGGGAGGCATTTTTTAAATCTGTGTTTGGTAAACATGAGACCATTTGACCCTTTTGTTCACTACAATAATATTTAAAAAAATAGTTTAAAGGAGCAGTAAAGGATGAATCAGAAATAACTTTCCTTTTAATTTGAGTGGAAGAGCTTAGACTTTAAAAGACCAGATGGACTTGGTCTGCAATGTGGATGCAGAGTGAAGAGTGTGGTAACACCAAACAGCATATTTCACATACTGTGCTGGTTTTGGCTGGAATAGAGTTAATTTTCGTCACAGTGGCTGGTATAGGGCTGTCTTCTGGATTTGTGCTGAGCACAGGGTTGATAATACAGAGATGTTTCTGTTATTACTGAGCAGGGCTTGCACAGAGCCAAGGCTTTTCTGCTTTTTGTGCTGCCACTCTGGTGAGGAAGTTGGAGGTACATGGGAGGTTTGGAAGAAACACAGTTGAGACAGATGACTCAGATGACCAAAGGGATATTCCAGACTACATGACATCATGCTCAGTACATAAAGTTGGGAGAAGACAGAGGAAGGGAGGGTGTCTGGAGTGATGGCATTTGTCTTCCCCAGTAACCCTTACGTGTAATAGGGCCCTGCTCTGTCATACTTAGACACGAAAGAACCACGCAGACACCGTTCTGTCAGGTTAGGAGCCAGGGCCAAAGAGAGAGCAAAGAAGGGCCAAGGTAGGGCAAAGAAGGGGCAAAAAAGAAGGAAGAAGAGCCCGGCTCTTTATTCAGTCAGTTATATATCTTTTTAGAGACAACCATGAATTGGAGGATGGGGTTACCACCTCTCCATGACACTGGCCAGACCAAAAATATCATATTTCTCCGCCTAACAAAAAGAATGGTAATAATAAAGACCAGTAGGTAAACATGCCTTATGTTTACAGAAAAAGTGCCTGAGAAATTCTACTACAGGAATGAAAACATAGAAAGACTGCAAAACTCAGGGCGACACTGCTCTCCTGGAGATGGCTGAACACCTGCCTGCCCACGGGAAGCAGTGAATAAATTTCTTGGTTTGATGTGCTTGTGTGTGCACCTTTTGCTTTCCCCGTTAAACTGTCTTAACTCAGGAGTTCTTGATGTTTTACCCTTCCGATTCTCTCCCTGACACCACTGGTGTGAGTGAGCAAGTGGCTGCATGGGGCTTGGTTGCTGGCTGGGGTTAAACCAGAACACATATATTTATTTCTTGCTTTGGAATTGCCAAGTTAACATCAAATTTAATCAGAAATTATTGTAAGGCAAGAAAAGACACTGAACAAAGTTGGGCTAAGGAAAGTGAGAAGATCTTTGGAGAACAAGAGAACTCCCTGTGGCTTTCATGACAGAACAAAGACTTCCTCTTCTCTATGGGTATATATTCTTTACCCTTTTCTTCACTGTATGTTAATTCAGGTTTTAGTTACACCTTTCCTTTTTATTCTTCTCTCTCATCCCTTCAGGTCCATGAAATTGCGCTATGGTCCACTTAGCTCACTTTGGATTGGATTGTATTTTCCATGTTGCAGTTTAGCTGGGAAGCAATTTCTAATGCCCAGCAGAGCTGCAAGATATGGTTTTCATCACATGAGGTTTCATCATAGCCTGTCCTCTCAGTTCAGATCAGTTGGCAGCCCCATTAACCTTTCTGTGAATATGTGTCTAGTTTCAAGTACTCTTCATTGATAAATGGATTTATATTAAGACTCGGGCTTGCAAGATGAAATTCAAAAAATTAAGATGAAAAAAAATTATCATGAATAAAGCAATGAGCTAGTACATATGAAGTTCAGTGTGTGGCAACCACTGGGCTTTTCTCAGCTCTGACAATGTTTTTTTCTTTGAAATATAATCACGTTGATAGCTTGTATCTATTTCAGCAAAATACACAGCCTGATTAGATGTCAAACACAAAATGACAAACACTGAATTGTTATCAAATTTGCACTTATTTTACAATCATCACAACTAGAATGTTTTTTATGCTTAGGAAATCCTAAAGTTCATAGAAAAAAACAACCCTCTAGTTTTAAATTATTTCCTTTTTAATTACAGGACTTACTGGCAGTCAGGAGCAAGCTCCAACTACGTAGGCCCATGGCCATTTTAATTCTCTAAAATATATGAAGTAAATTGGAAATGTGCTTGTGGAAAACATATTCCCAAAGAAGAAAGAATTTTTAGTTTGGAAAAGAATTTTGTTCTATTTATATTTTACGATAGTGTATCTATAGCAAGAGTCTGCTATGTGTTGATTCTGTGCTGGTATCCCAGGGGCAGCTGATTGTGGTATATATGGCTAACTTGTAGGGTAGATTACCCAAAGAGATTGTGGTGATACATGCTTAGAGATAGAAAAAAGCACTGGCAGCTGGTTCTAGGTGGCTCTGCTTGAGCTGAAGTGTTGGACCAGGGGACCTCCACAGAACACTTTCAACCTCAACCATCTTGTGATTCTATGAACTGTAGCCAGGACAAGGTCATGAAAACTACATTTCTCTTGGGTTCTGCTTACATGGAAGCTGTTCATGTTCTCACAGTAAGCTGAAGTGTAACAGTCAGCCTAGACATTGACTGTATATGTTTTAAAATTGTCACATCAATGCTTCCAAGAAAATAATGCACAGAAAAATATTTAGCTACTAGAAAATTATGTGTCAAGTTTAAAGTAGTGGACAAAGATCTTTATATGGTCATTTGGAAATTGATTCTTTGTATTTTACAATATGACAAATGGTAGTCTGCATTTATTCAGAGGGAGGCTATTTACTAAATTTGATTGGATTCATGTGTATTAGGTGGTTAGGTATTGAACCTTCTCTCATCTGTGTAACAGCCTATTTAAATTAATAACTGCTTGCTAACATAATCATATTTGTCTATAAAAATGTACACATATAGTACCCCTGATAGTTTAGTTGAGAAGGATTGCTTTTTAAATAATTTCAGCATTGTGATAAAAAAGTTGATGGTTAATATGCCTCCACCATCATTCTTCATATTCCTTAATTTAAAAATCTGTTGTGACTGGTTTTCATGTATGATATGATGGTCATTTTAAGAAAAACACTTATATGACTATTTATATCCATTTAAAATATGTCTTAAATGAGAAATTTTTTTTCCTATAATAGGTTTTTAATGAATTTTAAGGTGCGACTCTTTTAAAGTGCAGTCAAGAGGTCGGTTTTATACGATATCTAGCTATTGCAAACCTGAAGTGACAGAGATTCAGTACATGAGGCAGAAGTGCTATGTTTTATAACACTAGGTAAACTGTCTGTGGGTAATCCAACAACTTTTTGATTGTAGAATATAATTCATATTAATGCTTATAAGCAGTGTTTGATTACCAAACTGTGCATTTGCAACGGTTCTTTCAGTTATATTTCTGAAGCGTAGTTTTATCATCTTTCTGACCTGAACTGTTACCTAACATGGACCAGGGCCAGACATAATTTTTTTGTGAAAGCTACATAAGTCCATTTCAATTCTGATTTGTACCAAGACAGAAGTACACAAGACAAATAGAATAATACAAAACTCACACCAAAATAGACATCCACATCCTTGTCAGTTCCTCCTTAGACTCTCATGACTATATTGTTTCCACTGATTATGGAAAGCCACTGCATGGATTATAGATGACACCTAAATGAGTTCAGATGTCTTGATATTAGCTAAGGCTCTTCCTTCTTGTTAAGCCTTGTTTGCTTTCAAGACAAAGTAACCCTCCTAGGTGATCAAGGGAAACCAGTTGGTGTAATCTTTTTGGATTTCAGCAAAGCTTTTGATACTGTCTCTCCCAGGATTCTTCTGGACAAAATGTCCAGCACACAGCTGTATAAACACATCATGTGATGGGTGAGCAGCTGGCTCACAGGTCAGGCACAAAGCATGACAGTGACTGGGGTGACATCAGACTGGTGACCTGTCACTAGTAGGGTTCCACAGGGCTCCATCTTGGGCCCTGTGATCTTCCACATCTTCATAAATGACTTGGGTGCAGGACTGGCACAGATACTGAGCAAGTTTGCAGATGACACAAGACTGAAAGGAGCTGTTCACTCTCTCAAAGGTACAGAGGCCCTGCAGAGAGACCACAAAAAATTAGAGGATTGGGCAATCAGCAACCATATGAAGTTCAGCAAAGGAAAGTGCTGGATTCTGCACCTGGGATGGGACAACCCTGGCTGTATGGACAGACTGGGGAATGAGATGCTGGAAAGCAGTGCCATGGAAACGGATCTGCGGGTCCTGGTCAATAGCAAGTTGAACATGAGTGACCCTGGCAGCCAGGAGCCAACCATGTCCTGGCACATCAGGCACAGCATCGCCAGCCGGGCAAGGGAGGGGATTGTCCCACTCTGCTTTGCACTGGGGCGGCCTCACCTTGAGTGCTGTGGGCAGTTTTGGGTGCCACAATGTAAGAAAGATATTAAACCATTAGAGAGCATCCAAAGGAGGGCAAAAAAGATGGTGAAGGGCCCGGAGGGGAAGCTGTATGAGGAACATCTGAGGTCACTTGGTCTGTTCAGCCTGGAGAAGAGGTCGCTGAGGGGAAACCTCATTGCAGTTACAATTTCCTTGTGAGGGGAAGAGAAGGGGCAGACACTGATCTCTTCTCTGTGGTGAACAGTGACAGGACTTGAGGGAATGGCCTGAAGTTGTGTCATGGGAGGTTTAGGTTGGATATCAGAAAAGGTTTTTCACCCAGAGGGTGGTTGGGCACTGGAACAGGCTCCCCAGGGAAGTGGTCACAGCACCAAGCCTGACAGAGTTCAAGAAGCTTTTGGACAATGCTCTCAGGCACATGGTGTGACTCTCGGGGATGGTGCTCTGCAGGATCAGGAGTTGGACTCGGTGACTCTTGTGGGTCCCTTCCGACTGCTTATTCTGTGCTTCTGCATCCTATAAACCTGTAATTCTTTCTCTAGGGGAAAAGGCATAAGCTATCTCAGATATGGAAGTCTAACTACCATATGTAAATATATACAGATTCATTAAAATTTAAATTTTATTTAATTTAAATGCCAATATTGCTGAGCTTTTGCATGTAATGTTTAATTAAAGTCTTCAACATTGTTACATGTATAAGAAATGCTTAAAAACAAGTGCAAACTTCTAGAAAATATAATAGAACAGTTCTCTAAAAATTGAGCAAAATGATTCCATTCTGCTGTACTGATTAGGCTTTTGCTTTTGCACTGAGAGGATATGGACAGGACCATTCCCAGGTGAACTAATTTTTCCTTTCCTAGGAGATTTTTTTAAATTTAATTGGGCCCAAGGTTGGCCAGACACATTGAATTCCCCCAAGGTTTGAGAGCCTCACTCCTCAGATTTTGTGGAAGCCTGTTGATCTTTGAGGAATGGCTAAAACACAAGTGCAAGTGAAAATATAAAGAAGGTTGATGTGTCTTGAAAGAAGTCATAGGATTCTCTAGATGTATACAGAACAGGTTTTCTTTGCTCCATACATTTCCTGATGAGATGAAATATTTGGATATCACTCCACCAAAAATGATAGAAATATGCCCTCTCCTCATGTGCTCTATATTGTGTCTAAATATGTATTTTTATATATACATTTAGTATGTGTTTCTGTAGGAAAGGAACATTGCAATTTTAATTCAATATTTTTTATAAACTTGTGTTGAAATTATTTTCACTAAGGCCCTACAGGAAAAGGAAAATATTATTACAGAAATGACTGCCTTACCAATATATGCCTGCAAAACGTAATTATACCATCAGGTTGCAATTAATCCCATCTACCTCCAGGTATTGCAGTATACTATAACTGATGCTACCCTACATTCCACCATCTGTTTTTTAAAATTATTGACTGGTTCTGTGGAAAATTGACATGTCGAAGTAAACCGGCTGCAGCAGAGGCTTAATTCCGTGACTTAGAAAGTGGCAAATGAGAAATTACAAAACCGAAGCAGTGTTTTGCAGCATTTACCGCCTCTTAATAGTACAATGCATTTACTCTTCTGTTCATGATTTAAATAGGTATATCTTTCATGCACATCTATTAATCCTGAATTGTAAGGTTATTTCTATATACTAAATTGTGCTCTGAGGCTTCTCTTTCCCCTCCCCATCAGGGTTCTTTCAGTTACATCCTTCAAACACCTAAAAAGGAAGCTCATGAAAACATTCCCTCACCCTGGCATTAATCACAGCAGTATAAAGTGTGGAGCTATTGATTGCTTATAACTTCATCTTTTGAACATTCAGAGCCACTGTGTTCACAACATGATGAGTGTACTTGCAGATGGCTTTGTCTGTAGTGGTCATAAACTCCAGTTAATGGCTGAATTAATTTATAGTAAATGAATAATATCCTTTCGGGCCATTCCAGGGAATAAACTACTTGTCGCATTTTTTCTGTTCTAAAAACAGCAGTCATAATTCAAGTAAGTACATGTCAGCTTCCCAAAAATGTGGAAAAGTACCTTGTATAAATAAAAGGATTCACTTTTAAAGCCATTATCTGAAGAGTTTCAGGAAACAAGCTGACATCTAAATAATCATTTCACCTTCTGAGGTGAAATTAATTTTTTTTCACATGCATACTATTAAAAATTAAAAGGACATGGCATTCTTTTTTGTGTTACGCGTGGATGATTTCAGAAATCTTCCTGAATTTTTTTTTAAATTTTTTCTTAATTCATCAGTGGAGTTTCTTGCTTTTGCCCGAACAAGCAAGCAAAAATCAATCTCAGAAAGAGCTGGGTGAAATCCCACATGGTGAGTTAACTGACTTTAAAATTATTGAACAATTGACCAGGATTTTAAATCTAGGGACAAACCAAATTAGAATCAGGCTTTCCCAGTTTTCCTGATGATCATGGAGTTCTTTTCCAATCTTAATGATTCTGTGATTCTTTGGATGTTCTGTCTCTCTTACTCCTGTTTTTCCTCTTCATTCCTCCTGGGCTCAAAGGGAAACACTTAATTGTCATCTTTCATGCTTTAGTCATTATGGTTTGGTTTTTTTTCCGGTTACTTTGCTGCCCAGTAATTGTTTTTGCTGCACCCATCCCAAATAAACAAACAAATCCCCCTAGTGAGACTCTGTGATCTCGCCCTCCAACAACCCTGCTGTCCAGTGCAGTTTGGAATAATGCCTTATCTTCCATGAGTTTCTGTTGCTGGTTTTGCTTCATTCAGACCTTAAATGACTCAAACCCAGTGTCATGGTGTGGGTTGGAAGGGGAAGCATGTGCCACAGGATCCTTCCCATAGCAGCCCAAATGAACAGCAGCATAAACAGCCAGGTCTAGCAAAAGGTACTTGCAGATGTAATACTTGCAACTGTTTTGATGGAGAGAGAAATGTTTTGAGCACATCCCATTCCACACTGACTGGTATGAGAATTCTACAGCAAAAGTGCATCATATTTGCTTTATTGCTGAGGTTCATTATCAGCAATCAGTGACTATACTGCTTTCACAACTTCCTTGTGCTCTGGTTCCCAGTATGAGAGCACCAACCACACAAGTAGCTGTGGCTGGTTAAATTAGCAATATTGCAGAGCATATTATTGGCTGTTGCATTATACTGCTGCTCCTCTACTCAAATGACTGAGAGACAGAATTTGTTTCCTGTCTGTTTGTTAAGATACTTTATAGTATAAAACAGGAGGTGTGTTAGGAGATATTTTTCCTGTCTGATTTTCACCACAGGGCTTTAAATATCCCAGTATCCCATTATTTTTCTGGCGCTGGAGTTGACCATGCATGCATTTTTACAGAATATATCAGCTGGAATGTGGTGGTTATGCTGGCTAGCATGATTTTTGTTTGCTTGCTTTTTATAACTTTGAATTCTGATGTGAAATCCCACTTTTTGAAAACAGGAAGGATTACATTTGTTAGTTTGTTTTGCCATTGACTTCATTATGTGTAGTAAGACGTTGAAGGAAAAAAAAACTTCTGAAACAACTGTGTAAAATTAAATTAGAGTCTCTGCTCCACTGTAAAACATACATCATGGTTGAATTATTACTTTCAAAAAACCTTACAGCTACATAGAAATGTGCAATGTTGGAAAATTTGAGCTTAGTTGAACTAGTAATTGTGTGTTTAACCTCAGCCAGCGCCACACAGCTGCTTGCTCGCTATTCCCGTGGGATGGGGGAGAAAATCAGAAGAGTAAAAGTGACAAAACTCGTAGGGTGAGATAAAGGCAGTTTAATAGGTAAAGTAAAAGCCGTGCGTGCAAGTAGAGCTAAATAAGGAATTCATTCACCACTTCCCACGGGCAGGAAGGTGCTCAGGTGTCTCCAGGAAAGCAGGGCTCCAGCACACCAGTGGTGATTTGGTATGACAAACAGCACCACTTCTTCTTTATATGCTGAGCATGACACCATACTGGCTGCAATATCCCTTGGGTCAGCTGGGATTGGCTGTCCCAGCTGTGTCCCCTCCTGACTGTTCACCCTCATCCTCTTTGTTGGTGGGGTGGGGTGAGGAGCAGAAAAAGGCCTTGGCTCTGTGCAAGCCCTGCTCGGCAACAACAAAAAACATCCCTGTATTACCAGCACTGTTTTTAGCATCAATCCACTATACAGCCCCTGTGAAGAAAATTAATTCTTTCCCAGCCAAAACCAGCACATTACTGAATGGATTAGAGATGAAAATCTGTTCCTGTTGCGTCTCTAAAAACCACTTAAACAATGACAGGCTGACTCAGCAACACTACTATAGACTTTAAAGGAGCTGTGAAATGATTATTTCATGGCACAGTAAAAAGATCAGATTCAAAGAGTGAAATTTGAACAACTATTAATGAGCACGTGCATTTATAATTAATCTATCAAAATAACAATTTCTTCTTAAAAGTGAGGTGTGAGAGTTGCAAGTAACATTTAATAAATATACTCTAGTCTATTTCATGCAAATGGAGATGTGATAGTAAAGAATGTGATAAAATGATGTGGGATTTTTTAATTGCGCACTACTTCATTGTCTACAGCACCTTTTGAAGGGAAGGTAGTAGCAAAACCTGCTAATATATTTAAAAGAAATAATTATTTGAAGATACTGTTCTTGACTATTTTACTGTCTTGTCTAGGAAAAATACTTGGACACACAAAGCAAGCAAATGTGAAAATCTGTGTGTGCTCAGCAATGAATGAGAACAGTTCTGTGCATTGGGTGTTTGTTATCTGGTCAACAGAATGACACTGTGGTGTGCAGTTTTGAGTAAAAGTGTTTTCCACCTTGAAAGTAGATATTTCTCAGCTAGCTGAGATAACCTTCCTATGTGTAATTCATAATATCACTCATGCCAACACACTTTCATAACAGTTGCTTACTGTAACTGCCCTGTCAGACGTGACATTTTCAACGGCATTTCCCAGTCACAGGAGTTAATTGTTTTTTATGGACATCTTGCTTGTCAATGGATTTGTATACCACTAGCATAATTACTGAAATTGAAATATCAAAAACTACATTACCAAAATAGAAATACAGAAACGGGTATCACAAGCATTAGGGAAAGGGAGATACAAGTAATATATAAAATACAAAATACCACCGTAACTGTATAATACATGGTTAATAGTAAATGGTACAAAATACCAACGTAAATATATAAAATACAGTAATACCACTGTAACAAGCCATTAGAAATCTGACTTCATTATATCAGAGATTATTCTGACCAAATTTTGAGGGGCTTTTTGAAAAATTATTAATGATTCTTAATTGAATTCTTGAAATGTTTTTTGATTTCAGCTAAGAATAATTTCTCTTTTGCAGCTTGGATGAAAAATTTTATGCTAAGTTGATATGATGTCTTGCGCTAATGAATGTCGGTTGAGTCAGATTTCTGTTACTTACCATGAATTTCAGGGAATACAAAAGCAATGTGAAAATTACTCCTGATAACCTTGGTTACCTTTGAAAATTTGATATTATGAGCAATTATAAAGAGGTGAGAAAAGAAAAGAATGCAAATCAGGTCCTTTTTTTGCTGGCAGTGGTTTTCAGCATGAAGTCTACTTTGAGTCTTTTATATAGTTAAATATGTATTTTACTTTATCACTGTGAAGTGAGAGATTATTTATATTTAGTTTTAAATGCCTAAAAAACCCCGTATTTCTGTTTGTAAACGTTTTTATTAGTTCCAGCAACAACACTGCCACTTTCAAAGTGGTGAATTCTTTGAGAATATTTGAGTTTATTATTTTCATCTGACAAAGCACTTGTATATTTTTGTGAATTTTATGTAAATATGTAAAAATATATATATGTATGCATTGAAATTCAGACTACCCATACTGTAGCAAAATTGGGATCTAGGTAGGCACCTCAGCTTGAAAGAGAAATTCAGGATCTTATCCTCAGACACTGCCTACTCTGGTAACACTTCTAGCTATTCAGCTCCTGCAGTTGGACTAAACATCTAAACTTGCATGTGCTCAGAAACGGGCACCACCTCCCACCTTAAGTCCAATATAGAAACTGAGTAGGAAGAGACACAGCCTCCACCGAAATCTCCAACCTCTTAGGCATACTCAGGCTATATTTAATACACTGATAATAGTAAGTTTAGAAAAAAAATGAAACAGAAGTGTACATTCTCATTCATGCCATTTTGCAGAACTGCTTTATAATTACAGCAGATTCCTGTTTAAGTGCTTTTAGGTCTCTCAGACTGACTTAATTCAGACATGAGACCACAAAACAAGCACTGATCAGAAAAAAACAAGGTGGTGACCCACATGTCAATAAAAAGATGCTCTTGAAGACATTAGTAACGAGATTCAGACTAAGGAGTGTGCGAGGATTTGGGGCAACAGACTAGCTGCCACTACCAATTTGTCCTGTCCCTCCTGTAGAACTACCTCAACTATTAATCTGTCACCTCTTGAATTATTGTAGTTCAAGGTGTAAAACATTAAATGAATTGCATGTTTCTGTTTTCATTAAAAGGCTGGGTGGTAATCTGTGATGATTTTGGAGCTGATGGTCACCACAGATGTTCCGCACTTGAGGGTGGACAGAACTCTGAGAGCAGGAAACCTTTGCTGCAGATACAGTAGGGGTGGAAGACATCTGTAACCATTTGAGCAAGTCTGTTTTCAAACAACAGAGGACGGTTCTCAGGAATTTTCTGTTTCCCATGCTGTGGGGTAGGCATAGTTCCAAAGAATGACAAAAGGCAAACAAAGAGACAAAGATCTGATTGTGGGGTAAATTTTGGTGAGCTGGGATTCTTTCCCTGTAACAAAGTGTTTCTGAAAGGGAAGTTATCATACAATGAGCTTCAAATTCACCATCCAGATTAAGAAGAAGCATTTAACAAACAGAAATGGATTTTCTTCTCTTTAATAAATCATCTAAAAATCCTTAGAATTTTTTTCAGTAGTGGAGATCATATATGTAATATATATGGTGGTTTTACTGAAGAGTTTAAAGGACGTTAACTTTAGCTAGTGAGGGATTCTTAATATGTAAGAAAGACTATTGAAGTGACACAAAATGCATAAGAATTAACTCTCTTTACTGCACATTATTTATATACATATAGTATATGTTAAATAGATACTCTTTATATATATTTTGTGTATTTGTATATATTATATTATTTAAATCCATCCTCTTTACCTGAAATATGATTGAAACATTCACAAATGCTTCAGAATGTTTTATCTATGTGTTAAAGAGGTGTTTTCTGTACATATGTTGGCTAACACTAATTTTAAATTTGGAGATCTTATTCTTTCATGTGACTTCTGGAAGGAACTGTGTGGTACACATAATTGTTGGAACAAAATACAGTAAGGGGACAATGTTGGTTGGGGCTACCTTGCAGTACAGTTTTGAGACTTCTGTGCTCTCCTGTCAGTGCTGCCTTTAGGTAATCAGATCTCGAGACATCTCCTTTCTTTGCTTCAAATTGTGGGAAAATTTCATGGTGACACAAGAAGTTTAAGTGGGAAAACTTCACTGTCATATGCTCTGTGGTTACTTTATTTGGTCTTTTTAAAATTCTAATCCCTGGTGTATAAACATATACAAACACTTTCTAAATTGAATAGGACGAGTCTAGGAGCATACCTAAAACATTTCCAGTTATCTAAGCATTTGAGAGTGTTTAATTATATTTTATGTATTTTTATACAAAGGCAGTGGAAAAAACCCCATGTTTTATTTTAAACTATTTCTAAAATTATCATCTGTATAAGCAAATATTTTATAATTACTTTATAGTCTACAGAATACTTTCAAAATTCATCTATAGTATCTACATGTCAGATTTGCAGAACATAGTCCTCATCTCTGCAAATTAAAGGGCTGAGAATATGGACACTTAAGAGTCTGATTTAGTTAAAATTATCCCCTGCAGCAGAGGGTGGGTATCAGTTCTTCACAGCTGAGAATGATTTTCATAATTGTGCAGCACTCAGCAGCTGCAAAATCCCTGAGGATGCATGTTGCTCCTCTTCTAGAGAAGCCTGGGTTTGCCCTGCCTGGCAGAAGCAGTTTGACCCCTCGTCTCTCTTACACCCATCTTGATGTGGGTTTCTGGAGGTGCTCGGTTTCCTTGAGTCATCAGAGAAAAGTTGTAGGCCTTACAAGAAATGCATTAGAATTTTTTTCTTACTGATTGACAGATCCATTTAAAACGACTCAATGAACCTCTAAATAATGTATATTCTCTTTCTGCCTCTGCATTGACGGAGATACTTTTCTGACACATTGCCATCTAGTGGCATTTCTCTCATGAAGCCTATTACAGGATTAAATCCGTACTTTAGGCTGCCTATTCTTTCCTTCAGTGGCCAATAGTGATACGTGGTAGATCTATTCGAAAGAAAAAAAGAGAAAAAAGAGAGAAAATAAGAGTTGAATTTTTAATTTTAGCAGGCAAAAAAATTAAAATTAAGAAAGCAGTTACATGCCTGAAAGCTGGCTTTATTTCTAAGTAAAATATTATTCAGGTTTTGAATTAATTATTAAGGAGAAATTTAAAAGCACTAAAGCTAGACCTGTATTCGTATAAAATTGCACAGCTATTTCTCTGAAAAGAGCCTGAAGATAGGAACTTTTAAATAGGTCTGACATACTACTCTGATCCCTTGGAATTGTGTTACTTGCTTGTGGGCAAATTTTAAAATATCAACTTCTTGGTGCTGATGATTCACAGATATGTTTAAAACATGACTAAATAATTGGTTACTGCTATTTCAAAGAGAATGATCATTTTTCCAGGAGTTTTGACTCATTTGCTCCAACTAATTTAAAATTACATGAACTGAAAAGATTATTGTTAATCACAGAAAAGAAATTTCACTCATTTTAACAAAAACAATTAGTTCTGATGAATGTTAATATTAGAATTGATAAAGCTATTTCATCAGAAATTAATTTAAATAGAATTACAAATGACAGAATCTTTGCACAGGTTTTGTCTTGTGCACATTTATGCTCATTTTATGTGCTCAAGCGCACATATCCCCCTAAGCTCATGCATATATATATACATTATTTATGTTCCTATGCACTGTGGAAATGCCTGAATATTCAATGTAGTAATTAACATGCTAACAATTGCCCATTCAAATTTCATTCTTTTAGATAATTAAAAGATTTATTCCCCATTCCTACAATAATTCTGTCTGTGACAGCCTTTGCAAAGTGCATTCAAGAATGAATGCAAGAAAAACTTGGACTGACTAAAAATCAAGAGATAAATAAAAATTTCAATCTAAATGTAATGTATGACCTGCTCAGATTTCTAACTTTAATTTTTAAATGTGTTAGAAAGATGGGGTAACTGGAGCATCCCTACTATACTTTGAATATATAAAAATGATTAACGTGACACACAAACATTGATAACATACAGTTGGTAACACATTGTTTGATGATTGTGGACTGGTTTTTATCTTCTATTTCTTTCTTTATGGGTATTTTTATCTAAAAAAACTAAAATATCTGAAAATACATTGAGGTATTTTGAATCTCTGAAATGAATGGCACTTCAGAGATCCATAACTTCTGGCATGGTTACAAATTTGTCTTACAATCAGTTTTTAAGGACTTAAGCCCTGTTCGAAACCTATGTATTTCTTTATTAACCATTGGGTATCTCATCATGAGGCTGGCTTTACCTCATGTCAGGATGGCAGGAATGCAAATAGCACGACACTTTCTTTGACATGGGTTGGGGATGATGACATTATTTGTGAGTAGCAAAGTCAAATATGAACAGCAGAACTTGACCAGTCCTCTGCCCAAGAGAGTTAGCATGCTAAACTACTGTTTTTTTCATCTACATAGCATCAAACAACTGCATAGATTTCAGCAGAAATACAGATTTCGATTATTTTTAATAGAATGATGTATAGATGAGAGACGTGTTCTGTTAGTTATAGGTTATCTATTAATATTTTGTATAGGGTGGCTATGTGCAGGAACTGATATGGACATGAATAAGGTGTGTTAAACACATTTTTTAACTTGGACGTATATTAATAAAATATTGATGCAGAAATTCTAGGCACCTTAACACAAAATGAAACTATACTGTCAGTATAGTGCTAAGTACTCACAATATGAAATTATCACTCATAATTCAAGGACACAGTAACAGGGGTGAAAATGACATGACAATCTTTGATACTTAAAAGGATTAAAATACTTACACTGTTACTGAAACGCCTTAATATTATTTAGACAACATGCTGACATGAATACCTTGAAGCTTCTTATTAGAATTTATACAAATCAATTAATAATGCCTATCGTTCACTGCTCAATTTGGTAAGGAAAATGTCAGGGTGTTAATATGGAGTGACATAGCCTTAAGTGGTGCTGAGAGAATTCTATACTGATGTCGCCCTGAGTTTTGCAGTCTTTCTATGTTTTCATTCCTGTAATAGAATTTCTCATGAATTTTCTGTAAACATAAGGTCATGTTTACTTACCGCTCTCTATTATTATCATTCTTTTTGTAAGGTGGAGAAATATGATAGACTTTTGGTCTGACCAGTGTCATTGAGAGGTGGTAACCGCATCCTCCAATCCATGGTTGTCTCTAAAAAGATATATAACTGACTGAATAAAGAGGCCAGGCCCTCTTTTCGCTTCTTTGGCCCTTCTTCAGCCCCTCTTTTGGCCCTGGCTCCTATCCTAACAGAATGCTGTCTGTGTGGTTCTTTTGTGTCTGAGTACAACATACTCTCTCTGTAAATACAGTTTTATTCAGATGAAACTGAGGAAGATGAAAAATGGCTTGAGAAAAGATACGTCTGATACAGAAAGAACAGGAAATAGTTTTCTGACTCAGGACAGGTAAAACAGGTAATGGGATATGTGAGTGGGAATAAATAAAAAGGAGTAGCAATAATGTAGGAGATTCAAGATAAAGAGAAGAAAATGCTAATGTCAATTATATGGAACTTAAGAATGCACATCCAGAGTGCAGCTCAATGCAAACCAAGGAGTAAGAGTGGCACATAGATAACAGGTTAACTGGGAAGGATTCAAGGCCACAAGTGTGAGGGAAAGGCACAAAATATAAGGTAAAAACCTTTCGTCATATAAAACAGGAAAAAAATTATTTCTGAACTTCTGAGTAAACTTCTATTAATGCCTTCTGAAACGAGCCTTCATCTGGATTTTAAGTTCAAGATAATGCAGGAGAAAAGGTAACTATGTATCCTAGAATCATAGAATATGTTCAGTTGGAAGGGATCCATGAGGATCGTGGATTCCAGCTCCTGGCCTTGCACAGGGTAGCCCAAGAGTCACAGTGTGTGCCTGAGAGTGTTCTTCAAAGGGATCCTGAACTCTGTCAGGCTGGTGCTATGACCACTTCCCTGGGGAGCCTGTTCCAGGGCCCAACCACCCTCTGGGGGAAGAACCTCTTTCCTGATATCCAGCCTAAACCTCCCTGGACTCAGCTCCAGGTCGTTTCTTTGAGTCCTGTCACTTGTCATGAGAGTGAAGAGATCAGTACCTGCCCCTCCACTTCTCCTCAGGAGGATGTTGAAGACCACAGTGAGGTCTCACACAGTATGAATTAAATGTTCCCTGCTGGAATACACATCAATTGGAAAAGGTAATTGTTAAAATCCTCACTGAAGCGTTGTTTAAACTTTAAGGTGTTCATCATGGGAGCATTAATAATCTGAGAGTAAGAACTTTTCTGACAGTTTGTGTTGCCATATGATTTTACATTTTCCATGGTATAGATGCTATGTAAATTGTCTCTGGAAACCTGGCATATGTTTTAGGTAATAGGAGAAGAGTTGGACATCTGAAAATTGAAACTGAAGAGGAAATAATACCCTGTGAGGATAGTAATTCTTTGGGTTGGTATTTGGCAAGAGAGGAATCTTAGAGCTTTATAGCTTCTGGGATTGGCTGAAAACAATGATTTAGAAGGTGGTATTTTGAGCATGGGACAAGTGGTATTGCATGTGTGTGTTCTCAGATTATCTTCTCAATCTGCAGATTATCCAAGTCAGCATGTACTGACTGTGCCTGCCCTTTCTTTCCAAGACTAATTTTTTACTTGTTTCTCCTGTCCAGTCTGTGTGGACAATATTTTAATGAATCTTTTGCAATACCCCTGATACAGTCTTTTCTATAATAATTTGAAAACAGCATTCTCAAATCTTTTAAATCCAGTGAGATGCTGAATGTATAAAACTTTTACATTCACTCCCAGGAAAGAAGAAACAGCTCTTTAACTGCTACTGGGATCTTGTATAGCCAATGTGAATACTCACAGAAATGTTTCAAGTGATCATAACCAAAATACTTCTCTTTTATCCCCAAATTCCAAAGTTAATCTTAAGATTTTGAGACTTTTCTGAAAGAATTGTTGATTGTGTTGACATGAAAGATCCATACTTACATTGTCTTGTATTCCTGGAAATTTTGCTTCATTTATCACCATTCTATAGCTAGCTTGTTAACATTGTTCTCTGAGATAACTTATTTCTTCACTTATTATTGTTACTCTGGAATGATTTTTTTTCAGAAAATTGGGGGGGTTGGGGGGTATTGTTGAATGTTCCAAAAGTACATAAATGGTCTCAGTTCTACAAAACCCTTGCCTCTAGATTTTTGCAGCCTCCCAAGACAAGCTATGCTAACCCTTGGATCAAATGGTGAATCCAAGACACAGGGAAAGAAGAGAGGCCCTGATCTGATGTCAGGCACTGCACACAACCTCTGTAGGAGCATGAAGGTGTATGTGTTTAGTGATAAAACATTAATTCCTTCATATTTCAAAAGAAAAACAACTAAGAGCTGCCCCAAATACAAAAGATTCTAACCAGACAATTTAAAGAACAATCCAAAACACTTGAAAAAATACTGTGTAAAAAAGCAACAAGAAATGCTCCAACATCAGTCTTCAGCTTACAAATAATTTTGAACAGCAAGAAATGAGGAAGATGAAAACTGAGATAAGAGCCAATACAAAAACTGAAGAAGAGGAATATATACATTTCCATTAAAACAAATTGTACTTGAGATATAATCTCACTTTACACAATACAGAGATTTCATTTTCTTCTTAAATATATCTCAACAACCTCCACCCCCCTCCAGAATCTGAGAAGCCAACTGAAAATATTCAGAGGGTCAGAAAGAAGATGCAAGAACAAATTTGGTGAGAAAAGGGGTCCCTCTCCAGGCTGCAGTTTGCTAGTGCCCTTGTGCTGTTGACACAAGGTTACTGTAGTTCCCTCTTTGGATGCTGCTCAGATCCTCCAGCACTCAAAGCGAGGTTTGCATCCAAAGAACTGAGCTTCTATTCACGTATCTGGAACAGCAGTATTGTTATTTTGCTCCCTTCATGGCTTTTCCTGTGCCAACCCAGCAGAAAGCTACAGAACTGAATCAGAATTGCATTTGGCTTCCTCGGTAATCGCGACAGAGTAGGCCCTGTCCCTGAGGCTGCACTTGAAGTATTGCTCATTTGTGCTCATGAAAAGGAGTGGAGAAAGATAGTCATCCCTAGAAGAGAAAGTGCATTGTATTCTCTGCTAGCTTCAGCCATTGGGGAGTCATTTTAAGTTATCTGCAATTTCTGTATTCTGTTTTCAAAGATGCTTACACAATTTTTGGACAAATGCTTGAAAGTGTTTGAATTACTGTAAAATTCTCTAAACTAAATAGATAAAGCATCTAAAAATAGGTAATGTGTAGCAGATGTAGCACTGCATGTAAACAGTGTACTTATAAATAGTCATGTAAGATTACAGCTGAAAAAACTGCCAGCTCATGAAGTTATGTTAAAATGCTGGGAAAAATATGACCATTCTTAATATGTTTATGTCACAGAGTTCTTTCTGGTTGTAAATTTGTTATAAGCTTTTGGAGGGTGATTTTATATAATGTGTCTCAGAGTTTTCTAAGGTTTTGGTAAGCTTTCTGAGACCAATTTACTGAGTGATACTTCTTCCAGAGGAAAACATTGACGTTTGTTTTTTTGTATTTTGCAGCTGTTCAAAAAGAAATGTGGAGGAAATCTTCCACAAATAAAATTCTGAAGTGTAATGGTAAAAGACCTTTGGAAAGGTCTTTTTTTCTTCTACTGAATAAGTGCAGCAAACTATTGTCTGTCATTTTTACATACTATCTGCATTTAATTTCCTAATACATATTGTTATTTCATAAGTGTTCAAGGCAGCCACTCACAAAGTGGTACAGAGAAACAGCTTCATAGTGGCCAGCAGCCTTTCCTAACTTAATTTATGTTAGTGAATGAAAAATATTGCACTCAGATATAACATTAGATTAAATTGGTCAGAGCTAGAATTTTATTGCTTGGACTAAAATTTGATGAAACTTTCACCTAAAAATGGCCAGCTTGACACAAGTAACCACAAACTCACTTTTTGCTCAGGTTGCTGTTCATGTAATCTAACTCAGTCAACTAAGAATTGAAGACAACTAAGTCTAACCTAGTCATCATGAGCTCATGAAAGGTAATTCTTTTCATCCTAAAGTAGGTGTCTGCAGTAGGTAAGATTGATCTCTATAGGGATCTATTTCATTAGAAATGGCCTACAGAGACATTCGATTTGGAGGTTTAAATTGCATCAAACTCACCATATTTCCAAATGACCAAATGTTTCTTTACTATGGAAATTCCACTAGTAGGAATGCTATATTTGGGTTTTGTTTGATTACCTATTAAGTGGGTGTTTCTAATAAAATTATTGCACTCTTTTCTTTTCTGCTTTTGTCACTAGTGTTTGTGTTTTAGGGACATTGTAGCAGCTTCTCTCTTAAGTGCACCAGAGGGCCTTAGGGAAGATGACAGGTGCTACTGAGCTATAAAATTGGTTCTAGATCATGTCTCTGGACAAAATCTCAATCAAAGGACAAAGCACAGTATGAGTGCAATACAGAATGAAGGAATTAAGAACTCTTAAGTACATGCAATGGATAAAATACCACATCATTCTCTGAAAGAAAGGTATATCTGCTAGAAGTTTGCAAATGACCTGTCAAACCTGATTTATGATGGCAACTGATTTTACAGGACTATTAAAATCCTTTTCAGTAGCCTTAAGGTGTCTTTAGGTCATTGTGTATATTTGATTTGTTAGCAGGAGATTTTTTCCATTTTTTTTATATTCAGCTTTATATACAGAGAGTTAAAGCCTGTGTACCTATAAAATACGGATAAATTATGGGTGAATTAGGGAGGTGAAACATAATGCTGCTCTTGATTTCAGATTTTATTTGCATTACACAAGTCTGAGATTCAGTTAATGGCAAGCAGCTGTCAAATGACATATAATTTTAATAAAATCTTTGTACAGTATGTCACCTTTGCAAAGGCCTTAATTTTATCTGCAAAACCTGGTGCCACAGGATTTCAGCTGCAGAGTTCTTAAAAAAAAAGTAAAAATTGATAAAACAACTCAAAACAGTATTATTGTACAGAGTAAAGACAGTATCAAATTTCATTTTCGTAGGCAGGGAAGAGGGAGTACTGAGTCTTCCTAGAGGCTTGAGGAACCATCCGTTATATTTATAAATAACTTCCGTCTCAAATTTCTGTTTTTCTCAAGAAGTTGCAATACCTCTAGTTGTAGGGAAACTATTGCTGGTACAGAATGAATTGTTGTTCATTACTGAAATTTTGTTGACCTCTTAAAAAATTACCCACCAAACCAGTATTTCTCTAAAGTTAGATTTTCTATTGTAAAAGCCGTCTTGACTCTTCTCAATATTTATGCAAATGTCCATTAAACCTAATCTGTAGCATAATTCCTGCTGCTTAGTCCAGTGCCAGTGTCAGGCTTAAGGTTTGCCATTCCCTGGATCTTCTCCAGAACCCTTTCCTTTTAAGGGAAATGGCCTGACATTTGCCACACATGGCTATTCAGCTATTTCATTCTTAAGATCTCATAGAACTCGAGGGGTAACCATTAAATCCTGGGTGTAGCATTTAATCCTGCTGATGTCCTGCTGCTAATTTTGTCAACTCGTTCTGTAATCTCTTCTACAGTCACTTTAGTTTTAGATGGATTCTCTGATGAACCCCTGTGCAAAAAATGGTATTGAGGTGGGAATCTCCACGGTTTTTTCAAAGTGAACATTGATGCCAAGAAGTCATTTAGTTCCTGTGCAATTGCCTGTCCTTTCTAAATGTTCCTTTTATACCCTGCTCATTAAGAGGACCTGCAGGCTCTCTGCCAGGCTTTCTGATCTTGATTTGTTTGAAAAAAAAGACTTATTATTACCTCTGAAACTTACTATTACCTCTGAAACTCTTTTACTAGCTTTTTCTCAAACTTTTTTTTTTGGTCTGCCTTATCTGCCAGAGTTATTTTCTTCATTTAAACTCAGCTTCAGCTTTTTTGAAATGCCTTCCTGTATCTAATAGCGTTCTTTACCCTGCTAGTTAGCTGGGCTTTTCAGTCCTTTTATGCCTTTTCAGTCTATTCTAAAGAGATGGTGTGCATTGGCACTATGTTTCCAATGCAGTTCCTTTATGAAAAGTCCATGCTGTCAGGAAAGATTTAATTCTCCAGGTTGCCACTTCTATCTTCTTTTTGATGAGCTTTCTCTTTTTCAAGCATTAAATGAAATACAACCCTGGAATTCCTAGACTTGTTCTGCATATGCATTAATACAGCGTCTAAGTACATTAAGTACTTTCCTTTATGCATTTTTCCATTAGTGCTTACTAATTACATTCATATAGGCACTTAGGATGTTAGCAAAACAATCTATTTTAACTCAGAACCACAGAATCATAGAATGGTTTGGGTTGAAGAGAACCTTAAACATCATTTCTTTCCAAGCCTCCTGGCCATGGGCTGGGACAACTTCCACTACACCAGATTGCTCACAGCCCCATCCAGCCTGTCTTTGAACACCTAGAGGAATGGGGCTGATGCACAGAGAGACTCCGCAGCTAACTGAAGTTGTAAAATAAGTATGCTTTTAGTGGATCAATTATGATGCTGGATGCATGGGAGGTCGTCCTCCAAAGACGTGTGTACCCCGGCAATGCTCACCTTGGTATTTATCGAGTTACAAGTTACATATGCATTGAATTACACCATACACCTGTAGATATTCATCATCTGTCCTGGCTTTGTATTATAATTAGCTCAAAATTCATTAGCATTTTAATGCACCTGCGCACTGCTGCCTGGTGGTTGTGGGCCGGGATCTCTGGGATGAAGTAAAGGTCTTCCTCAGGCTTGAACTTTTTGCCCCGCTTCCTTGTGCATCCTTGTGCATCTCTAAGTTCCTGGTCCAAGTCCGAACTCCAGAGCTGGTTCTAGCTGGTTCCAGTGTATAAAACCAGGACCTGTAGTCATCGTCTCTACCCCTTATCAATAGCCCTACATCCTCCCCCTTCAGCTTGGCAAGCATAATAAGTATCAAGCAAGCAATATACATTATCTAACAAGCAGCTGCAAAACTTATCAATACCAGTAATGCCCACAATAAGCAATTAACCCTTAAATCCTAAACCCCTCTGTATCAGGGCATCCACAACTTCATTGTCAAGAACCCTCTGCTTGGCATCCCTTCCTCCAGCATGCCAATGGTACTGCACAGTTTGGTGTCATCAGCTGTCCATGTCATTGAAAAAAATGTTAAACAGCGCCAGTCCCAGTGCTGACCCCTGAGGACCACTCATCTCTGCTTTCCACTTGGGCATTGCATCATGGACCACATCTCTTTGAGTGCAACCATCCAGCCAAGTCCTTATCCACTAAGCTGTCCATCCATGAAATCCTTCTCTCCACTTTAGAGACAAGGGTGTTGAGTGGGACTGTGTCTAATGCTTTGCACAAGCCCAAGGAGATGACTTCAGTTGCTCTTCCTGCATCCACTAGCACTGCAAACCCATCACAGAAGGTCACCAATCTTTTTCAGACACAGCCTGCCCTTACTGAAGCCATGCTGCCTCTCACCAATCACCTCCTGCATAAACTCTGTTGAGAAATAGCAATATAGTTAATTACACAGCTTCAGCATGTTTATCTCATCTGGCACAGAGGATTCTGTAACTGCAGCCTTTCTTTTATGTGTCAGGTGGAATAACATACTATTGTGTCTCCGTTTAATTTTTTCACATTATAAACTCCTGTCACTGATGATTACTGCCTGATTGATTGATGGATTGATTAATGGTCAATTTCAGATTTTTCCAGCAGACCAAGGGAAATGAGGAAACAGTCTTGACACGGTGACTGTTATTCTCCTGTCTTTTCCTCTCTGAGATTGATTACATCTCTACTTCAAAAATCACGGTTTCTAAGTCCTCTGATCCCCTTCTACCACTTCTGATTATAGTTTTCAATTTCGTTTTAGCTTAGCAGCCTGTCAGCCAAATTCACTGGCATGTTCTTGAAGCTTAAAAGTGCTTTCAGCTTTTGGCTCAGGTTATCTGCTGAAATGGTCAGCAAATAACTGAACTGAATAGAACACCACCACCATGCAAATGCATGAACTAAAGGATATGAGATTGAAAACCTTGAGCACCCTTTCAGTCACCTGAACACTGGTGTTTGTGAGTATTAGAACATATTACAGCACAGTGCTAAAAAAGCAGCAAGTAAATTGCCTTGAAAAAAATTGTATTTCTGATAATCAGTTTTTCATAGCATTTTAGAAAATGAGGGGTAAAAGTCTCCTGTATATTAACTATAGCACCATGTGACTGGTATTCTTTATCAGTTGCTGAGCAACGGTCATACTCTGAATTTTTAAACTCATTAGCAAGCTGAACAGGCTGGCATTTGGCAGATGTTATTTGATTTTGTTTGGAGGCAAGTCAATGGGGGAGACAGAAGAGACATTGAGCTCATTGTGTTATCATGCTTCTCTTATTAAATTCTCATGATATTTTAAACACATCTAAGGAGACTGAAAGGAACTTCTTAATTTTCAAGTTATTCACAGAATTTTTATGTGATTTATGTAGTAATATAAATGAAACACGTGAGCCAAATTTTATAAGCTTCAAAAACGTTTTAATCTGTACCTTACATTTTCCTGAAGTGTTTTGCTCATTAGTAATGGCTGAAGTAGCTTTATTTGAATCCTCCAATCATGCAAGTGTTTCTTAAATAGTTTTGCCAGCATACCTCGTCCTTGACCAGGAATATTTTATTTTTGTGTTCCAATTGAACCCTTTTTTAATAGAAGAATTGGCAATTGTTATAAATCTTTTTGTACTGTGTGACTGTCATGTGATGTGACCATGCATCCACAAAGAACTCGCTCTGCTTGGATTTTAACATAGTGATGGCCAAAGCTTACAAGTCCTGGCAATGTGCCTAAGTAAGCTTAAACCACTAAAACTTTGAACTAATGAGTTATAAACCAGCAGGGGACCTCTGCAGAGCACAAGTATAAGGGAAGTCAGATACTGTCAGATTTGTAACACTAATTCAGAAGCACAGATCTCCCACTCAAATACCAGATGTCAGTGTGTTGTTTTGTTGACTCATTAATGGCAGTTTTTGCATGGCTGTTTTTTCTTACTGAAGCTGATTAATGAACGAGTGAAAAGAGAATAATACTATTCCTTAGTTTCTAAGGCTGTCTTGAGTATATTTTTTGTCTAAGGAGTCTTTACCGAAACCACTTACTTCTATGTGATTCAAAGGATCATTATGAATTACTGTATTATTATACAGTAATAATAATAAAACACTGGTTTCCACCTCAGTGGCAGACATGGGGCCCAACTCAGGTTTTTCACACTTGGCATTATAGACAAATGAACATTAAGAAATTACTCATACTGGCATATGGAGTATGTGTTTTTTAACTCCTCCAATGTTATTTAAATTACAAATTTCTGATAGTCTTGCAAGTAGTTGCTGAGCAGTTCTGGAAACTAATATTGCCTGACTTCTGGGTATTTTGGACTTTTTCCAGTCTTATTTGCCTGGTCACAGATAGAGTCTACATATTCATCTCAACAACAGGTACTAATAATGCAGAAAATAAGGTCTGTCAAATCTACGGGGCTGGCTTTTTTTTGTTTTAAAAAAACCCCAAATATCTGAGTATATTAGCCTGCTTCAGTCAGTAAAGTAAGTCAACATAAAAGGGAATATTAGAGTAATATCCATAAATTGTAACTAGCAAGTCTCATACCTTTCCTAGGTACCTGGTATCGATCACACAATCTTTCAGTCTTAGAATTTACAATCATCTCTTGTGCAGCTATTTATCATTAATTCTACATACATTAATCTAATAATACCACAGGGTTCATTGCAGTTTGATTTTTTGGTTGGCTGATTGGTTTGAGTGGGGTTTTTTGTTTGATTTTGGGGGTTTTTTTGTGATTTGGTGGGGGGTTTGTTTGCTTGGGTTTTTTGTTTGTTTGTTTTCCTTTGTTTTGGGTTTTTTTGTTGTTGTTGTTGTTTTTTTTTTTAATCTGTGGCTCTCCTCTGTACATTCTTTCTTCTTTGAGTCAGATTGGAGAGCAAAACCACCAAATGCTGCAGGGTGAATCACATAGAAGGTGTGTGTACACAAGTACTCTTCCCACTGCTTCCTTCCTGCACTGTGGGGTCACTGGTAATGGTCTGCTACTGTTGTACTGGCACCATTTTTTTAGTGCAGAGTGGCTTATAGCTGACAGAGAAGGAATTCTAAAATCTTCCTGCTTGGTGAAATTTTCGAGCCTCCTTCTGCAGGTTCAAAGTTAGGTTTTAAAAAGTTTTGTGTTCCAAGTAGTATTAGCACAACTTTCACCAAGAGTTACAAAGGTCTCTCTAGCACAAAAAGGGTCTTTGACTCTTGAAGATGCAGCTCTGTAAGGTAGGGCAGATACTGCCAGGTAATTCTAAAGCTTGAGATCTACCTCTAGGAGAAACACATTTAAATTCACATCATGAATGGAACTGGAATTGTTGCTGTTTGATTGGAAGCAGGAAAAAATAGTAAAGATTGTTTTCCTAGTTTTCTTTTCTTTAGCATTATCACTCAGAAATTACATCAGTATGGAAAATAACTGTTATTTGGTACAGTACACCTTTAATAAACATCAGTTCACAGAGCAGCTGAGGTTGAAAGGGATCTCTGGAGGTCACTCAGTCCAACCCCCCTGCACAGGCAGGGCCACCTAGAGCCAGTTGCTCACAATCATGTCTAGAGGGGGTTTGAATATATCTAAGGAGGGAGACTCCATGACCTCTCTGGGCAACCTCTGTGAGTACTCAGTCTTCACTATAGTAAAAAGTGTTTCCTGATATTCAGATGGCATTGTTTCAGTTTCAGTTTGTGCCCATTACATTTTAGCCATTACTGGGCGCCACTAAAAAGAGCCTGTCTGTGTCATTTTGCACCCTGACTTCAGGTATTTGTATACTGATAACATCCCCCTGAGCCTTCTTTTCTACGGACTGAACACTCGCAGCATTCTTAACATTTGTTAAGAACGAGATGCTCTAGTCTCCTAATCATCTTAGTGGCTTTCTCCAGTGTGTCCATGTCTCTCTTGTAAGGGACAGCACAGAGTTGGACCCAGGACTCAAGGTGTGGTCTTCCTAGTGCTGAATAAAGAGGAAGAATCACTGAATGGGTAAGGCTGGAAGGGACCACTGGAGGTCATCTAGTCCAACCTCCCTGCTGAATCAGGGTCCCCTAGAGCATGTTACTCAGGAGTGTGTCTTGACAGCTTTTGAATATCCAGTGAAGGAGACTCCACAACCTCTCTGGGCAATCTGTTCCAGTGTGTGATCACCCTCACAGTGAAGAAGTTCTTCTGCATGTTCCAGTGGAACTTTCAGTGCATCAGTTTATGCTTGTTGTCCATTGCCCCTTGTCCTATTACTTGGGACCACCAGGAGGAGCCTGGCTCCATTCTCTTGGCACCCTCCCTTTAGATACTGATAGACATTGATGAGTTCCCCTCTCAGTCGTCTCTACTCAGGCTGATGGGTCCAGCTCCCTCAGTCTTTCCTTGTGCTCCAGTCACTCAGTCATCTTCGTAAACCTCCACTGGACCCATTCCAGGACCTTCATGTCTCTCTTGTACTGTGGAGCCCAGGACTGGACACAGCACCCCAGATGTGGCCTCACCAGTGTGTGGTACAGGGGCAGGATCAGCTCCCTTGACCTGCTGGCAATGCTTTTTCAAATGCACCCCAGGACACCTTAGCCTTCTTGATCACAGGGGCACACTGCTGCTTCATGGGTAGCATCTTGTTCACCAGGACCCCTTACCAGCAGATCAGCTCCCAGCCTGTCCTGGTGCATGAGGTTATTCTTCCCCAGGTGCCGGCCTTGACACTTCTTCCTGTTGAGCTTCATGAGCCAGTCAAGGTCTCTGTGGATGGCAGTGTTGACCCTCTGTCAAATCAGCCCCTTGTCCAAGACTGCAAATTTGTTAGGAGTAGCCTCTACCTGATTATCCACGTCCTTGAAGATGTTAAACAGGACTGGACCCACTATTGATCCCATGGGTACACCACTCAACACTGGCTTCCAACTCGAGTTTGCATGGCATATCATCACACCCTGAGCCTGGAGACTGAGACAACTTTCACTCCACCTCACTGTCTGTTTATTCAGCCTGTACTTCATAGTTATAATTAAGTATGTGCAGGAAAGAGTTTTCTGAATAGCATTGGTTTAGAGACACTGATTCCTAGGACAGCATTAGATAGAATTGTTTTTTAGCTAATGTGACAAGCAGTATCCCAATAAATTAATTGTCTTATTTGTTTTCATTCCTGTCATCTGAATTCTGAAATCCAGGGCTGGCTGAACATTCTTGGGGGCACTACAACTTAGCTGTCTTCCAAAAAGGAATTGTAACTGTAAGTGTGCATTGGTGGTTATGATCCTGGTATGAGTGGGAGAGCCTACTTGGTTCATCAAGTGACAAGAGAGCCAGCAAACCTTTCCTATGCCTTAGGACACAAGCTTTCTTGGTTGGGTTGCAGAAAGAAGAGGTGTGCATAGTTTCATGAGTCTGGCTTGGTGGGCAGGGAGAGACCAAGATGAACTTTGTGCTCTTGGCTAAATCGTGCAATGCTGATTGCCAGCAGCACCCAGATTATGAGAGATGAAAACTTAGGCTTCAGGGCTAGAGCCCTCTGACTCAGTACTTAGCTTGATGGGCAGAAAAAGTTGGATAGCAGATTTTATGATTTCTGTTTTATGGCATCTGCCTTATCTTAGGTAAATCCCTTCCTGTTCATACATATTTTAAAAAGGAACACATTGGGCAGTGTGCATAATATTCAAAAATACACAACCATGCTATCAGCATGCTACTTGATTGAAAGCTTAGATAATTAAAAATAGCTGTTGTAATTGTTATTGAACAATTTAAGTGTCTAGAAAGCCTTAGGGAAAAAAAAATAAAAGAAGTATCGTAAAAACCTTTATTTCCTTTGAAATATGCTTTTAAATGGTTTTTTGTTTTGGTTTGGTTTGGTTTGGTTTGGTTTTTTTTTGAGGAAAAAATTCCATGAAGAAGAAATCTGCAATTTGAATGAAAAGTTAATGGGAACTTGTTATCATTTCCAAAGTTTGTGGAGCCAATTAAAAAAATTTCCTTTTCTTCACAGGAGACATAGCAGCAAAAATTAGCTGGGTAGTCTCACCTCATCTTGATTTTTTTCCACAGCCTATAAAGAACACTGCAAATGTGACATGATTGGCAGTCTCTGCACGAGAGAGGCCAAGGACTAGAATAACAAGATAGTTTGCAGGTCAAGAGAAAAGGGTGAATTAGTAGAGTTGGAGTAAGAAACTTGCACAGCCTGGATCCACTGTTTAACTCGGTCAGTGCTGTTAGTCTTGTACTTTGATGAACTCTAAATTCACTGAGAGAAGACAGAAAAGAAGTAATAGTAGGGCTGAATGAATCCAGGAGCGGAAATGTGTTAAAGAACCTTTCACCTCCACTGTTATTTCACAATGAAGCAGAATAAAGCCAAGCCTTTCAAAAGAAGTTAAAGGGAGTTTCTGAAATGAATCTGGCCAAGGTCAGAAATTCTTATAACTCTTATTATCTCTTGCCTCTTCAGTGATGTCTGAAGAATATATTCTTGGTCCCACTTTGTGATGGACAGGTGCAAAATTACAAGCCTTTAACACTTTTTTGCACTTAGGGAAAAGTGCAAAAAATAAATGTAAATAGATAATGAAATAAATAAAATACTGAGTCTCATGGCTGAGTTTAGTTAGTTATATGCCATTGTCACTTCAATACTAAGGTCATTTAATGTAAAGTTTAATACTTTCCAGTGTGTTCTATCCGATTTTCCTTTAAAATATTATTCCTCTATTAACCATATTTACTTCCCAGAGAAGTCCAAATAAACACACAGTTCAGATCAAAATCTGAATTTGTTATCTCAGGGCAGGTTATTAAGCAGCAGAAGACGAGATGTTCAAAATAATTTTAAACAGGAATTTTCTTTGTGAGTGAAGGAGAAAGAAATACCATTTTCTTCTTCATGTGTTCTGAGCCCTTTCTCCTCACTCACTGCTACTTTTCAGTATCAACTGTTTATTTTATTTTGTGGCATCTTTGGCTCAAAATGCCTGCAGTCCAGTTTTGAGCCAGTCCTCATAAAATTTGTCTTCTTATTTCTGTGTGGGATTTTTGTGATAGCAGTATGGTGGATAGTAAAGGCATAAATTAAGACACAGTGCTAATTTATTATAATTTGGAAAGATCTTGCTTTCCAAATAACGTCCCTACTGTTTCAATATATGTTGAGTACCAACTTAAATAGGGGTTATAATGCACTAAGTTAATGAAATGTTTCCGCTGGGTCTGTTTATTGCAAGAAGCTAATACTGGAGTATCTCAAGGTTATTTCTGATACTTGACTGTTTTAATGATTATTTTATTTGAAGTTAGAGCTCTATTTTTAATGAAATAGTTATTCTGCTTGACCTTATCTAGCTTTAAAATTTGGGTTTTCTTTTCATCAATTCATCTATATTAGTCAAGTGAACTTCAAGATTTCAAAAAATAAATGGTCCTAATGCAATGTAAATGAAACAAAATATGAGCTAGAGGAAAAATCTAACCAACCACACAAAAATTTAAAAAAAACCCTAGAAGGCCAGTGATCTTCAAAAATAAGCCTGTACAATAACAAGACCAATTGTGGAGGTCTTTTTAATATGTAACAGGTAATACAGAATAGCACTAGCATAGTTGAAAAGTAATTAATTTCTGTGTTAATTTCACAATATATGTAGTAGTATTTGGAAAGCATTGAAGTAATTTGCATTACATAGTTTTTGTTGAGAAAATAGACTTTTGTAGTACTATGGGTTATTGTTGCTGTCTCTCTTGAAGAATAAGTGTGTAACTTTTGAATACATAGAAATGTATTCAAATTTGTATTCAAATGTATTCCTTTATAGGAAATTTATAAGGTCAGATACAGAACACTTTAGTCTGCCATGGAGCTATTTCCTTAAGTTCATATGGGTGTAGTTATTTAAAGGACTCATTGTCATTAAATTCAATTAAAATGTATTGTTCTAAAAAGTGAACTAAGAAAAAAACTATGTAATGAACAATGGCAAAATTTAGTAAAAAGTCTAAACAGGAAGCACTCTAAGAATTTCAGTGAACACATAGAGGTATGAGATAGCCAAACATCATTCAAATAATAAGCTTAGGATTAACTTTACTTTTAAAACTTTACTTTTCCCTATTTTAGACCTTGTATGGGTAGGTTTAGAAATGTCTTTTGTTGAGTTCATTTCTGCAAAGGCCAGATCACTCATGTTCTAATGAGGAAGCTGAGAATCATGGTCACTGAGAAGGAAGTCCATGGTTTAGTGAACAGGAAAGTGCTGTTCACACTACCTGCAGCACACGCAGAAACAGCCTTGTTTGCCACCTTCCTGCTTTACGTGCTGGAGCATTCTGAGCACTACTTACTGCCACAGTTTCCTGGGAACTGTGGGCTTCCCTCACCTGAATGCTCAAAACACTTATTCCTGTACTTAGGTTTTGATTAATCAGCAAGCAGTAACCAGGGTGCTCATTTGATCATGGAACTCTTGGTTACATCCTGCTATGTTTCCATGCTGGATTTTGAATTTTACCCCGATTTTCCCAAAAGTTTATTATCTAACTCTCCTTTTAGTGTGAAGACTGAAGCAGCTGTGACAGAATCAAAGAAAGGAAGAATAATTTCTATTGGCTTTGGAAGTTCCTAGAGCTTTTTTTAGTTCTTAGGAATTATGTCATCTGCTGTAAATACGTTGAATAAATTGTAACAGTATTAGATGCTGTTAATGTGAAAGATTTAAGTCACCTTGATGGTGCCTTTTTTCTGAGTGGTTATAGACTGATACACACTGAAAAGCTTAGAGTGCCTTATATTCATATTTATTTCTGTGCCCTCTTTTTAATGTCTCAATCTTCTTCTGTTCTTAGAAGGGGACTTATACTCTGGAGGTTAATTTAGCATAATTTAAGTACTAGAATCACATAAACTATTAAGGTCCTTTGGATTTCACTGTAATTTTTCACTTCATAGTGATATGGCTAAATTTTGATTGCCTTCACAGGGATCTAAATCAAGATAACATCACCAAGAGGCTTGGACTTGGTAACTTTTTTTCATAGTTTTTGTTATACATACAGGACTACCATAGGACAGGGCTGTTACTAAACAATAGATTTTCTGTGAGTTTCTTAGCCTGACAGTGACAGTATTATTGGAGTTTGTTAGAATTTTATCTCCAAAATTATGCACTTGTATCTGAATTGAATACCTGTATAAACTGCAGGTTCTTTTTTTCCTATCAAATTTCTCAAGCAATTTTTTAAGAAGCTAGGTACAAACCTGTGTGAATGAAAACAGAGTTCAGAGCAGGATCTGACCCAGTCACTTCAAATAAAATGCACTTGAGAGCTCTTAAAACTTGATCAGTTCTAAAAATACCAAGTATGTAGAAACTTCATGATAAATGCAACAATAACTCTGCAGAGAATATGGGTAATTCTTCAAAAGTAACATAATTGCAGCTCCCAAAAAGGTTTAAAAAAAACTTCACAGTAGTAAAAGTAATGACTATTCAGATTAAACAAAAGACATGCCAGCACAGTGGGAGCAGTAAGATGTCTTTTGTAACAGTCAGACACACCAGCCCTCACTCTGCGACCCTTCTTGCTCATTCTAGTTCAAGTCCCTTTATCTTCAGCCCAAAAAGAATGTGGTCTACTTAGAAGACATTGTTCACTCACAGAGGTCATAGGGCTCTTAGGTCCTTGGTGTACACAATAGCTGTATGGCACTGGGATAAGAACTTCTTTCCAAGGATTTACATAGAGATAAAGATTGAGTATGTCCAACCAATCCAGATGCACTAATTTGACCTTAAGACTGCATGTCCTGATTTTGTCCAAGACAGTTAATTTTTGCAGTAGCCATAATGAGGCAGAGCCTGGAGCCAAGTGGGCATGGCTAGGATGTTACTCTCTACCACCTCACACCAGTTGCCAGGAGTGGGGATAAGGGACTCTCTGGCTTCTGAGAAGAAAGGCATAGTTTTCCAGTGGAGCAAAGTGCAGCGCTGTGGGGAACCCCGGCTGCCATTGTTCACTGTTGCCTGGGTCCATGGGGAGTGCTTTTGCATGTGAATCACCCTCTTTTTGTACACTTTTGTCATAATATTGCTGCTGTTACTGTTTGTTTTCTTATCTCATTGCCATTTCCAGGAAATTGTTCTTATTTCAACCCATTGTCTTTGTCTTCTGTGCCTCTCACTCAGGGGGAGGGGAGTGGTGTATGGTCTTTTTAGTGGGAGCACTAAATTGGGGAATAGCATTCCTAAACCATGACACTGCAGATGTCTCTGCAGGTCAGATCTGGACAGCTCGAGTGTGTTGTGCATCTGCAGGTACTAGGGAGGGTGTGTATGTTTACTGTCTTCACTTCTGTAGGCACCTCTCTAGTTAGCAGAGCACTGGGCAACTTGGACCACTGTACTAGGAACAGCCAGGCCAGATCTCAAGAAATAGCACTACTGGGAACCTGACCTGCAATCTGTGGAGGAGGACTATATAGGAGTTACTGGTTTATCTGGCCAGCTTGGGAGCAATAAAGGATTCTCTAGTCCTTTTCATTAAAGAAACCTAGGAATATGAGTCCGTGGAAAGAAAGCAGGACTAATTACTTACTGTGTGACAGTCGAGTGTGATGTACAGAAACCTAAAGGATGATTTTATAGGGGTTTGTGGGTTTTTTGAGATATTTAGCAGTATGGGATAGCTGTTATGCTGTGGAGCATTCAAGCTGAAGTGTTACATAGACATGACCTGTCCACTCAAAAGCCTAAAGCTACAGATCTACAATCCAGGCCATAACATTTACCAGCAGTAACTGGAATTCTCCAAGTTGTAGGGGTACTCTCTAGTAAGGCTTCATGAGATACTATGGAAACATCTAGTTGTTTTGTTTTTAAGCAGCCACATTGCAGACTTCATCCACTCTTTCAAGGAGATGAAATTAATTTCTGTGAGAGAATCAGTGCATGGCCTGTATGGCCTGTATACCATATGGGTCCTACTTAGCATGTCTCTGTCCAAGAAGTTCACCGTGCCTCAGTATGTATCACTTGATGGAATCAGTATGACATCTCATCCCCAAACACTTCCTAGTTTAGGAAAATTACTGCATGAAACTTTAATAGGCCTGTTTTGCCCTTTTCACTGTTACTTTTAAATACAGAATTATCATGTATCTTCTCAAAGGTGAACAATGAGGAATAACAGTCTTTTGAATTCTTTGTGAGGATTTTTATTCTACTAATTAGTAATCCTGTTTCTACCCAGCCATATAAAGGGCAAGTGTGTGAAAAATGGTATCATATGGATGAAGAACAGACAATGTTCGACTCATAAATTTGTAATTCTTGCAATAAGTTTGCCATTCTTTATGCATCCTGCAGAATGTGAAAACACATGGGAATTACTCAAAAATAGTATGATTAGTATTAGGAGAATTTTCTGAACCAGTCCTATGTCTCTAGTAGGCTATAATTCTTCCATAATTTGAGTTTAAAAATTCTGAAATACTTAAATTAAAAACAAAAAGAAAAAAAAATGTAAATGGATGACATTTGGGTATTCTTCCCATAACTGAAGAATCCAAAACATACTTGTAAATATGCTTGCATACTTTAAAAAGTATTACAGACCTTGGAAAGTAATTTCACAGAGTGTCTAATGGAGGTTGATGACAAAGCACATAGTTTCAAGAGGCCTTGTGAATAGTTCTGTAGAATGCAGGCTTTAGAAAGACCTCTGTTAACCGCTGTTAAATGATCTGTAAAGGTAAAGCATATCAATCTCAAATGTATTGAAAAGTTCATACCTGTTTTCAATGTGTTCAGTTTTAGTTTGGATCAGGAGTGCACTTCTGAGGTGATTCTTCCTGTTGTCCACGGGTACAGACCTTTCCTTTGCTTCTTGAAGTAGTAATAAAGCATGACAATTATTTACAGATGCTAACCAGACTAAACTGCTGTTCAACTCTTGATAAGTATTTCTTCCACCAAACTAGGATGGACTTAGTCTTGAGTAAATCTCTGTAAAAGCCTATAGTGGTAATGAAATGGTTTTCTCAGGTCTGTGAAGAATCCTCTTTCCAGGACATTAGAAGGAGGGTGTCACATCATCATTCTCATCCCCTTGCTCCCTTGTTGCAGGCAAAGACATTCCATATGTAAGGAAAGACTTAGCTGATATAATGTACTTATAAAATAACTCTTGTAGGCTGCTGCTTTTTTCTTTCATAGGCCTGTCCTATTTGCTATGTCTTTTTATAACGAGTGCAAAATAAACCAACATATTGATGCTGCCATAGTGCTTAAGCTGATGAATCTGTTGATAAATCATATTAAGGCAACATATTTAAGTATTTCTGCCACTTTATTAAACACACATTTCCAGAGGGTCTCCCTTTAAATCTCTGTTGGCTTGCTTTTCAAATATCATATTTTATTTAAATAATTATTGGATTAAAGTGAGATATTTAAACTGTAATTTGGTTGCAACAAGAACACAGAAAGGCAAATCTAGGCAAATCTAGGGCTGATTGTTTTCCATTCAAACCAGATTTTATTCTAATTGCTGTGAAGTTACAGTCTATTAACAATAACCAGAATTAATCCTTTACTTAAAAAGCTGTTTCACCACTATATTTTTAAAAAACCTGATCTTAAATGAGTTTAATGAAATTTTTCTTAATTTTTCTTTAGTAAACCATTTACTACACATGATATCTTTTGATGAGGTGATTGTATTCCATTTGTAATCATAGAATGAAATGTAACTTCTAAGTGAAAGCTAAACCGATCCAGCTGAACAGCATATTTGGAATTGGATATCTTTCTATTTGCCATTGTCTGTAAGTGTTCATGCATTAGACATGTATGTATTTGTATGAATACATACAAGCATGTATAAGTATAGATGATCTCAAAATAAGAGGATCAAGAAGTAGTACTAGAAGTGTGTGAGTTGTGTAAAAGGGCACAGGTTATCAAATTACCTCCTCAAGAATTGTGCTTAAAAAGATGTTGCCCTTAGAATGAACGTGAGAAGGGACATGCATTTTTGCCTTCATAAACACAGAAATGAAAAACCAAACATAATGATGGAGCTTCAAGAGCCACATGATGTGGTTCAGAGCTAAAATCATAAATCTCTTTTAAAGATTGGTGAGATGCATCCATTCCCAAGTGTATTGCAGAATGACCTGTTCTGCGCAGATTTGTTAACTTGTGGTGGTTATGCATTAGATTAAAGAAATCTAAGGAAAGGAAACAGAGTAACAATTACTCAGCCTTCTTTATTGCCTCTGTAACTCGATCTGCTGAACACCACCTGACTTTTATTTTGCTAAAACTATTTAATTCAACAGGCATGTCTTCCTTTCTTTTTGTTAGAATTATATGTGATCCTTTCAAAAAGTTTTTTCAAATAATTAAGACTCTGTTTGATATACTGATTTTTATTAAAAGTATGAATAAAACTGCCTACTGAATATGAGCTGTGATACAAGTGCGTGAACATACAGCGTGTGATAGAAGCCAAACTAGAAAGGAAAATGAGATGCTGAAAAATAATCCAATTACTTGGTCTCTCAGAGATTCAGACTTGTAACACATAAGGCAGATGAACATTTCTGTATATGCATATGTTTCTAGTCTGGATCCTCTTGGGATATTTAAGACAAGAAAACCAAACTTCATACTTCATTGATGTCCTTAAGCTTTTCTGCCTGAAAAATGAAGGTCTTGCTTATAATTGCTTATTGCTTTATTAACTGTGCAAAACATGAATTTTAAATTGATTTTGTCTTTTCTTAGTTATCAGTTTAGTAAGTATCATAGGACATATTTTATTTTGGAAATCAAGTTTAGAGAGGTTCTCCCTGCTTGCATCCATGACAGTACATATTTAATGACCTTTCATATTTCATACTGAGATAAAAGTACTACTGACTTCTCTTTTTTTTTGCTTTTATGGTCATGTGCTATAAGCCAGCTCCTTGAGCAATTCTAAAGGCCCTATGGGATGCTTAATAGTCTGTGGCACATACCATGAAGAAGTACAAATGACTGCATATATCAAGACACTGCAACTAGTGCTTATTTTAATGTGAAAATCTATATGAAACTGAGCCAAATATGCTGTATGATATAATTGGCTCGGTACAACCTATTCTTGTAAAAGCATTCTTTCTATAATTAAAGTATGAGCTGAATCCTACTGGGTGATTATTTCCTCTGTGATTAGAATATATTTTGAATCCTATTATAGATACAGTCCTCCAGATCCTTTGACTGGGTTGTGAGTTGAATGATACCCAGTGTTTTTCTTAAAGCTTTCACTTTATGAATCAAATAGGTAGGGTATAATCTTACTAGTCATTTTTAAAGAAGAAAAATGTCATTCCTCATATATGCTAGAAAAAAAATGCTTAATTGCTGAAAAATAAGGTTTAAAAAATCCAATTAGTGAAATAAATAACACTTCTCAATTCATTACCTCATTTTGGAGATACTTTTACAGTTTGGAGATTGAATATTAAATAATCTCTGTGATATTGAGCCCCATATTTGACTAGTAAGCCTTAAATCTCCAGGAAGTATAAACAGTAGATGAAATCTCAGCTGTCTTCAGAAAACAAAATCCACTGAAAAGTATATTGATGTTCAGCTAACTCCATAATCCGTTGATCTGTTTCCATTTTCAAACAGAATGTATATTAAAATTCATTACTAAAGCATATGTTTTTTCTGCCACTGTAAAACTAATAAATTTTAATCTAGATTTGAATTTTACTCAAGGGCAACACTCATTCTCCTCAAATAACCAAAAAATTATGTCAAGTACTCTTAAGTGAAACAGTATAGAACTGAGAATGTAAATCTGCAGTATTTCTCAATGCTATGCTTAAACATACAAAGTATTTAACAAAATTATGTAAGACACAGCACTAGACAGTTCTTCTGTTAGAAGTCTGATGAGTCTCTTCAGTCACATCACATTTGATAGTCCAAGTGTTCTACTTTTAAGTAAACTGAAACTACATAAAAATTATTTTCATGAAAAAGAGCCTGCGCCTCTATGTTCCTTTTCATACAAAAGCTTCTTTATGAGTGGACTGAGCCACAGATTTTAAATGTGATTTTCTGTCAGAAATATTCAAATATTCATTAGAATATTTGTCATCATCTAAAATGCCATCTAGCAATTGTTAGACATCTCCATAAATGAAGTAGATTTCCATAGCTCAGAAAAGCTCACCTAATTTTGCTTTTTAGTAACGATTTGGACATACAGTATTAAATAGTGTATTTAGTAAATATTAGGTAATTATCCAGTATCCGCAATAGGTACTTTCCTGTCAGGTGCACCTGTTCTGTAAATATTTTTTTGGGGGGAAAAGTTTAAACAGATTCTGTCAATTCATTCAACTATCATTCTACTTTTAAAATATGCAGTAGTTATTATACTGATAATAGCAGTCACACACATTGTTTCATTTTTTCTCTTTAAATAATTATTTAATGCATTTTTTAGGTAGACAAATACAAGATATGAAATGACAGGGATTTTCAAGTAGATATTTACTTTTGTTCACCTCGTCCCTGGGAAACAGTAGGTCCTTCTGGAGCAGGTGGATGGAACTAGAGGTTGAAGCAGAATTTGCATAAGCAAAGGTCATACAGTTCCCCTCACAACTTCTCATCAACAGCCTGCACCTGGATAGAGATGTTCAGATAAAACTGCTCCCGTTGGTTTGCCCACTTCCCCGTGCCTTTTTTACAGTCAAGCATATACACTGGCATATCTTCCTTTACGTTGGGAGAAAGAGTAATCCTTAACCTGCAATGTGAAACCACTTTTGTGATGCAGGTACCGACAAAATTTGCAGTGTTAGGGTTGTAAGGAAAAGGGAAGGGGGAGGATAGTGTCACAGTACAGCAGTTCTTATTACCGGGGATGTGTAATAAGGATGACAAGTACTCTATGTACTGTTTATTCCATAAAAACCGTAATTATTTTATCCTTGCATGGTGACATCATTTTCAATATTGTAACAAAGAACACTATGCACAGCTGAACAGCTGCTGAATCACTGTGACACATAAGCCTGTGTTTATGTTTTGCTTGCTTCACTGGGATAATGTAAAGTTTTATTTAAACAAAAGTAGTAAGATTACATGTATTAAAATCCATGCCTCACAAAAAATGTCTGCATTCTCCTTACCTCTTTTAGACCACTGAGACTTCAACAAAAGTTAGCCACGTGACTCTTCTGCCAGAAGTCATGCCACTGTCAATTAATAATGATGGTGATGTGAATTAATAATGTGGTGTTGGTATATTAAGCCATAACTTTAAAAATATAAATTGATATCTCTGCAATCATTTGAGTTAAAAAATGAATAGGATTTGAAAAAAGACTTTCCATTATCTACAATTACTCAAATACAGAAATTTCATGCTAGCAGCAGTGTGTTCAAAATATGATATGACATTGGTATTGTTTATGAAGGTTCTTGGTATTTGTATTTTCTATTCAGCCAAAGACCTAGATTGTCTTGGTGTGACCAGCAGTCAGGTAAAACACTTCAAAAATTTCATGAGGGTGTAGAAGGCTAGTCAATATGTCAGTAATGTTGTGTTTAGTATCTCTGCTAATGGACTGTAGATTGCTAGGTATGCACCAAATAGATTTGGTAAGTTTTGTAGTTCCAAGATGACATGATACATATTTAATGCATGAATAAAATTTCCAATTACCCTCTAAACCTTGTCTTGCTATTCTTATAATATTAAACATTATTTACTTGAACTCCCTTCAGTGGGACTTAGTTACATGACTAGAGTATGTTCATGTGGATGAAGGCTGCAGAAGGGGCTTCTTGGTGTACTGTGGATGCAAGTAAACTACTACTCATTAGTAAAATACATAGTACCTTGTTGCTTAAATGCCTCACACTAAACTGCTTTCAAAGTAGTAAGTAGTGTAAATAAAGATATTTTTATAAAATAAATATTTCTGTGCAGAGCATATTTAAATTTCTTTGGGTAATATTTGTTGGTAATGTACAATATTTTTTGAATTATATATTTTTTAATGATTTTGTTCTTAACTTATATGCAGATAACAGAGGACATACATCTCACAGAGAGGGTTCTGCAAAATGGCTTTCAGTATTTCAGTATCTTTTTGGTGCCTAAGAGGGTTTTCCTAAAATTGTTTATACATGTTTTGATCAAATATTAAGTATTCAAATTTAAGTATTCTAATAAAATACTTATTGACTGAAGATTGTTCTAGTGCACATTAATACAGTACAATGAGGCAAAGAACTTAAAAAAGAATAGGCAATAGCTATGTAATTTTTAAGACACTAATGTAAAGAAAATAAGTGCACCTTACTTTTTTTCTGGGAAAAATAAAAATGTAGATAAAAGAAAGCTAAATCACCTTCCTATATCTGTGGCATATAGGTAGATTTTAGGGCCAGAAATCAAAGACACTGGTGTAAACTGAAGTACTATTTTCAGTGAAAATGGCTTAGTAGGTTGCAAACCAGATAAGAATTTTGCAAAAATGACTAAATCCCATTTTATTTCTTTCTTTTCTACAGACATTTGTGTGATTTTTCTCCAATCCAGTTAAAACAAAGGAATTAGTGTCATGAAGATTAAGAAAACATTTTTCTTTTTTTATATTCTTTACATAAACAACCCTCATTTAAGGTGGAACACATGACAAAGCAATTTTTATTAACCGTTTTTATTAAACTACTAGTTTAGTCAGAAAAAATAGGCAAATATGTTTGCTTTTTTGTACAGTTGGTATATTAATATGTAGACTGTAATCACAAAATATGGGGACTTGCTTTGCAAAAAGAGTAGGAAATGGACAGACTTTTTGAATGGTACACTGCGAAATCGCGGATGACTGAAAAGTAGCTGGCAATTCACACAAATACACATGTTAATAAATGCTTTCTAAATTCACATCTGTAATGAAGCTAAATGTATCTGTGGAAGTTTGTCACTCACAAGAATCAATAACAGCATAAGCAGTAATGCAGAAAGCACGGTGCTGTCCTTATTTAGAGCCTGGCTTCTGGTACTTTAGCTTTGTCATACTGCTGGAATGATATCCAGATATTAATCTTCTGGACAGTGGTATTGAAAATTTCTCAGTATTGAATTAAACTAATCTTACTTTATTGATCATGGTTATCTATCTTTCCTGAGATTCAACAGAATGCAAGGGAAACAGATGTGTCTCGTTTAAAATACTTGCATAAAATATCTCATGTATTGAGATACACTCAATACACTGAAATATTGTATTCATTGGATTCAACTGCACTGAATGTATATGAGTAAGATTACTGCTATTGATTTATGGTGAATATCAACTAGACCCAAGTAGTACTATATCATACTGTTTCAATGATTTATGTGGACTCACTTATCTTTTGCACAGACATAGCAAAATTACTGTGGTTTTGACTGAGAGTTTCAATTAGATAGTTAAGGTTTTGTGTGTATAATACTGCAGTTTTCTATGAAACAATTTGCTTCAGTTGCTAGATGACTTTTGACTTGTCATGAATGCTTTTCTGTACAATGTAGGGTATAGTATGTAATTGTTTATAATTCTTTGGAAAAGTGAAATCAATGATCATTCACTTTTGTAGTGATATAGCAATTGAAAGCACAGAATGTATATGTATCATTAATCAAGAAGTAGAGGAAGTACTTTAATTCTTTTTTTCTTTGCCATGTGCTGCTTTGCCAAAGTAACACTTAATTACCGTGCTAGGCTGTATGATATATTAGCATACGAGGAGAACAGTGCTGTATATTATAATTCTAAAACAGTTTGGCTGCAAAAAAATCTTCTTAAAGAAGGTAAGCTGAAGAAGTGATTAGATTCTCATGAAGGCTGTGCTGCCTATCCTAGTCCAGGGGTTCAGAGAGCAGCAGAGTTACCCAACTGTCTCATTGCTTTTTGGTTGTCTGGATGGATCTGCTCACTTCACCAAGAAGTACTGAGGCGTCAGTACTAGAGACTGAGTCTCTAGTCATAAAAGGTATCAGCATCACCTGCCAAAGGGACAATGTGTTTTGCTGCTGTCATTTCCCATTTTGCTGACAGGTCACGTCTTGCAGTCAGAGCTCCCGCTGAGTAGTGTCCAGGTCCTGTCCTCATGAACATATGGAGAACACAGACATGAACTGGATCAACTCAGGGCCTTTGAAAAAATCTACTTGGCAGCTATAAAATCACATCCCTTTTTCTCAAGCCTTGCAAGCTGTGTGTAACAAATTTTTGTCTACTGGGAATGCTGTACTTTAGAAAAACAATTAAGTGCTGAAAACCATTGTGGTTTGTTCATTAAATCAAGCAATTCAAGTAATGTTCATTAAATCATAGAAATCAAGTTCTTACTCCTCTCAGTGCTCTGGCTGATTTCTAAGTGAAGCTTAAGATGACTGTTTTGATGTAAAAATCCAGGATGTAGTTGCTCTTGATTACAAGAGATCTATCTCTTTTGCTTGATTTCATGACAGATTCTTCCATCCATTTTACTTTGAAAGGAAAGGAAGCTGGCTAGTCAGCTTTTTAGAATGTGAAGTATCACTAACAATGCTAAATGCTGTGTTAAAGATTGACAGTACGGATCATCAAAGCTTTAATTTAATAGCTTTTTTGTTTAATTAAGGATGACTTGCAAAGAGGAAACAATGGATCCCAGCACTTATCTATCTTATAATTCCTCAGAGTTATTTCCTCTGAATGCCACTATATTAGTATATTAATATTAACCTACCATGGTGGAGGAGGGGTAGGAACCACATGATCTTTGAGGTCCCTTCAAACCCAAACCATTCTAGGATTGCAGAATTGTTGGATTCTAGGACTGAAAACAGTTTCTGAAGCTCTTGTCTGGCTTTGAGACCAGCTGGTTTATGTGCTTCTTCCATAAAATGAATCCATCTCCAAAGCAGGGTGACCACATTGGAACTACCTTCTGTGAACTGGCTTGTTTTAATTGTAATTGTTCCTTGGCTTGTTTTAAGTCTTGACCTGTGGGGACACAGTTTGGAGACAGCTGTTTGGCTTTTGTCTAAACCATCCTGGGACCGTGCAAACAAGAGTGATCATGCTGGTATTTAGACATGTTATGTCTTTTAAATTTAATAATACTGCTGTAATCTTTTATTCTTTCAGATGGAGTAACTTCTGGTTTTGCTTGTCTGGGTTTTCCACTAGAAATTCCAAGCTAGTACAGGAAATTCTGCAACTGTGCCTTTGATTCACAGTTGGCTTGAGTGATTTCGAGCACCTGAGTATAGCTGGTAGGTGTGCCTGGATTGGGAGTATGCTTAGAATAGATATGTGAAACTTGACCCTTGTAATTCGTGTGTGCTGCACCCTGTGTGACAGAAACCACTCCAGAATTGTTTGTGTTGAATAGCTTCAATATTTTCTGCTTGTCAGGTTTGTCAGTCACAATATAAGGTGTCTAATGAATTTTTATAGTAAGAAATCTAACTTTTTCATGCAAATACATCCTGGATACCACTAAGCTGATATAATTTTAAATATATGACATTCAAAGTTAAAAATGGAAAATTGAGATGGATTTAGAGCGACATTTTAAATTTGCGTTTGTTAACTTGGAAGCTCAACTGCTAATTTTCTATTTGAAGAGAGTAAGAATAGTTACAATTCTGTGCTTTCAGGTATTTGTTTTAGGTAAATGCTAAGAACTCAAACTCTCAGATGAATCAAAAAAGACTTCATTAGGCTCAATGAAACATTCTTCTTTACTGCCTAACAATAAATATGACAAAAGCAAAGTACTAGCACAAATACTGGAAATATAAGGGGTTTAAATTTGTACATCAGTTTCAAGATGAAATGTGTTATGTCTTGCCTACATATGCATATAAGCAAAATCCTACATGCACAGAAAATCAGGTTTCCATATGCTAATTTAGCCTCCTTTGCTTTCCCTCCCAAGATTACACACACTTTCTAGGATTAATAGTTGCCAAAGGACAATAAATACCATTACTATATTATGACCCTCTCTTATAAAATAACAATAATTAAAAGTTATTTCAGTAAAAAATGAAACTACTTCTTTCTTTTGAAGATGGTCACTTGACATTGTCTGGTTTTGGATTTTGAAATAAATACACTAGATATCACTATGAGTTTTAAAATATGGACCTACTAATTTACATAATGAATTAAGCCTCAAAATATCCAGGTAATTTTGCCAGCAACCTACTTGTTCCCAGATAAATTCCATCTTTGTTGCAGAGATCATGGATTATTGCAAATAGCCTTGATGAAAAATGGAGTCTAATTCATAACACCCATTCAAACATTGCCTACATCAATAGCATGTGGGAAAGTCTCCCCATAACATTGAAGTTACCTTGAAATAGTTTTTTTCTAGTATATATTCAAATTATTTGTCTCTGAATTTGACTTGCCTTGTGAAAAAAGTTCTTTTCTGAGAGTATTTTACTCCTCAGTGATTTTATTTAATTTTCATTAATGTTAGTAGATTAGTTGCAGGCAGTTTCGTGAAAATAAATCCTTTTGCTGTTGTGCAATGAGCTGTTGCTTCATGGATCTGGAGTCTCTTTCTCTCTGTTCCCATAATCAGAGTTCTTACATGTCAAGCTAAAGGACTAAGGAGCTTTCTTGCATCTTTATTCTAGGGGAGTTCTCTTCAGTATTTTCCTTTGACAAATCTGAGCACTATAAAGAAGATAATTTTTTCTGTCTTTCTCTCTTATATCTCTAGGAACCTGTGATGTAGTGATATTTTCAATGCCTCACCATCATTCTTTTTCTGCTTTATCATCTCTTTCTCATTTCAAGGATTTTCTAAAGTATTGTGAGAGAAGCAAATTATTAGTAAATTCAAGTTGCAGACAACAGTTTTTGAAAAAGCAACCTAAGGGCATCCTGTATGAAATTAGACTTTTAGTAGTTCAGAAATTGTGAAGTGTAGAATTTCAATAGAGTACATCTCATTTGTTTCCTGTGGTAGAGGCAGACAAGCCTGAATCGTTGGTCACAAGAAGGTCAATAAAACAACATTCATTACCTGGAGAAGTGATGCAGGGCCATCTGTCAACTTCACCTTTTAATAAAATTTCCCAAAAGGAGACACACTGGGGAAAAAAATAAAAACAAATGGAACTAGCCTGTTTAGACAGCTTGCTTTACCCTCACAGTAACTTTGCCTTCATCTTCACTGGGATGTCAGTCACCAGTTTCCTGTAAGGCTGTTTGAAGACATTATACAAAAGCTTGTGATTAAATGTGTTTTTGGAAATGGCTTCACTTGAATTTAACCAGATCCCAAAATGAGAAAGAACATTTCAAAAAGTCTACAGGATCAAGATTTTTTTCTAGGAAAAACTAATGTATTTTGTGGTATGTGAAATTCTGTTCTCTCCTCTGTGGGACCTGACCTTCAAGAAAATTGTTCATGAAGCAAAAATAATGAATACATAATTTGAAAGTTATGAATCACCAAGCTATAGGATATTGCATGCAAGAGTACTTTGCCATACACCCTGTTGTAACTCTGTATTTGTGCATTGAAGAATATGAACTTCCTTCCTGCAGAAGAAAGGAAGGTCAGTGATTAGGGAACATGATTGAATGAGTGTGGTCTTAAGTTTTAGCTTTTCCTGGCTAAAGCTTTTATATATGACTCTGCTTTTGCATGTACGTTTGGTTAAGAGAAAATACTTTTTATTTGCTTAGACATATCGTTCTAGAGTACAGTTTTGCTCTTTCATTGGCATATGATGATACCAACAGCAGTAACTATTTGATCAAGGCTGTTTTACTGTGTTCTGTGAAGAAAGAAGCATGTGAAGACATTGTCAGAATCAAATTTAGTATATCAGCAGTGTTTTTTCATTGTTTTGTTTAGTATTGTGGATGAATATACTGGTAGTATAATACATTTAGTTTAGACTGTAAGTAAGAAACAGCAATATATATTTCTTAGTTTATTACCTATTATTGATTAACTATGAAATCATGGACAGATTATTCTTCCTCAGCCTCAGTTCTGCGCAACAGAGATAAACAGTCTTTAGTTAATTACAGATTTGTTCTTTAGGAATTAGTGGATTTTAAATACTTTGCAAATATAAAATATTGCTTCAGAGATAAATTGGTTGTAGCAGAAGCATTCTCATTTGTGTAAAGTACTAAAGCTGTAGTCAGCAAGAAAATGAGTCATATTTAAAAAATACTGTTTCCCACAATAGCATTTGTTAAAGATACGTCTGTCCCACTCAGTGCATGACAAATCTGAAACTGATACACAGTCTCGTTAACATAATCATCATATTTACTCATATACATTTTATAAGGAATCTGAAAAATCTCATCTGGTTGACTTGCTGTCTGTTTTCTGAACTTTTTGGAAAAAAAAAACATTTAAAAAACCCATTTGAAGATAATTATCATTCTTACTCAAACATTTTAATCTGACTGTTATCCTTTTACGAAGGATATCAGTAATCTCAGTTATCTCATATAATACCTCCATACAAGTGGGCAGTGTTTCTTGTATCTTTGAAGGGGCAATGCTAGATATGCTGAAGTAATTAAGATGTGAGTGCCAACTTCTAATATTTCCTCTGCTGCTGAACTTCCCTCCAAATCCCTCCTGGAGTGTTTGAAAACCAGAATTGTTTTCTCCCCACAATCTTTCTACTGCTCTCAGAGAGAAAAATGAAGCAGTCTCCTTAGAACATTGTGTTGCAATTGAAGGGAAAATCATGCTTCCAGAAATTTTTCCCTTCATTGTGAACTAATGAAAAAACATTGCAATTTGTTTTCCACTTTCAAAATCTTTTCAAGTGTAACCTTTCCTTGCTTTCATACCTTATTCTAGGGAAATCCACAGAATAAAAAATGTGAGACACCATACTTTTTTCCATAAGTTTGTGAATCAGCTTTCTGATAGCCTCAACTTAGTACTTCTGAACACACTACCGTAATAAATTAGAGTATACGTAATTTTAAAGATCAAAACAAAAGATTGAATAATTCAACACACTGACCTTAAAGACCATAAAATACTGACTTCCAAATTGTATTTGAAATTAATTTTAAATATTGCTTTATTGATTGTGTGAATGCATCTTTACCATACTTGAATGAGTCTCTGCAGAGACTGCCAGAACGGTATTTTTTTTGCATATCTTACATAGGTGCTCAATAATGGCAAATACTGTGTGTGCTACAGTTGTTTAAAAGTGTTTGACAAAGCTGAAGGAGAGGAGAGGGCACAGTAGAAAATAGGGAAAGAATTACCATACATTACTCTTTTTTTCTTGCCAGTTACATTACTTTACAAACTGGGCAGCTATTTCACCACAGCTCTTCGGGCCTGCTTGTCAATGGCAGATACTCTGAGAGGAAAGAGACCTTCTTCTGACCACTGAAAGACAGACGGTCATCAGAGGAGTGATTACTGTAACTTCAGCCTGAATGTCCTTTAAGAACAGCACAGGGAGCAGTTAGTAGACTGGGAGCAAATGAGCTAGGATATGAGAGCTAGGGAGTTACTTGTATTGAGATGCATCTTCCATTTATGTCTCTTCATATCACCATTACACAAAATAAGGAAATTATATCAGTAGTTCTGTAAGAACACACAATCTCAGCATTGTACACAAACCTTCCCAGCCAGCAGTATTTGCCTTTGTTATATCAGTAGGAGAAAAGTTGTGACTCAAGGGCTTTTTGTCTACATTTCCCTTGTGTTTGTTGCATAGCAGTGATAATAGCCATTTCTCCAAAGTTTTTCTGTTAGCTGACCAAATTTTTTTTAAATTAAAAAAAAAAAACCAAACCAAAGCAAAAAACCCCATATACAAACCAAACTAAACCAACAAACAAACAAACAAAACACCAAACCAAAACAACCCAAACTCTACACCAAGCAACCCACAAAAAATCCTCAACAGCTGAACTTGACTCTTGCAGGAATTTGTACAGTATCTAAAAGAGTGATCATCAGAACTGGACCATTTGTATTTCATCCCCCCAAAATGCAGCTTTTAGTCCTGTGAGATTGTTTCTAATGTCATAGCATAAAGTAATTCATGCTATGCTGATTTAAATGATCTTTATGACCTTATGTGTTATATAAAAATCAGAAACAAGTCAAGAGCATTTTTCAATTTTTGCGAGAGTGTGTTTGTAAATTGTGTTATACTGAGGGAGTTGGTTAATAACCTCATCAGTGATGACTTCTTATTCTTCTCCTTCTGAGTAGTTTACAAACCAATTTTTAGAACACGACTCATTTAATTTACAAAAAATATTTTTTCCAAATTCCATAAATAAAGGATGTTTGAGATACATCCATTCTTTTAGGAACAACATGTGTTCTGCCACTTACTTTTTTGCAAAATGGTCACTCTCTTCTGCTTCACATACCAACAACTTCCAGTTCAGGTAGAGAAATAGTACACGTAGTAAAAGAAAAGTAAATTAGGGTGTTATGCTCAATCAGTCACTCAGAATACAGGCTAATCATTCTCCATAAAATGAAAAAGTTTAGGGTGCTCAGCATTCTGTGAGCACTCTAAACTTTACAAATTTAATTTTGAAATCCATTACTTTCTCAAAATCAAAAGAAGAATGAGTTTCATACTTTGGAAAAAAAAATTGACACCTTTCTCCTTAAGAGTTTGTTTGGAAAGATGTTTCAAAATACTTACTGCTGATACCTAGAGAGGAATGGTATGACAATTTTGGTTCCTTTCCATATTTTGGAAGAAAATGTATTCCCACAGACACACAGTTATAGGGAAAAAAATTCCACGTTTTGGAGTCCATTCAGAACATTTTGAAGCATTATATGGTGCCTTTTTGTTCATCTTAGGGGAGGATATTTTTGAGGTAGTACATACTCATTCCAACAACAGTTCAAGATGCCAAAGGCAGAATTGCTTTGGTATTTGAACTGGAGCTTTGGAGCAATTAATGAATCAGTCTTTGGAAGATCTTCTTAAGGTCCTGCCTTGGTTCAACAGAACATTACTGAGAGAAACAGTCACTTGTGGGGTGGGAAAGGAGGATGCAGCTTCTTCTCTGCCTCCTTTATCCAACTGGGTGCATTTGCTGTGATACGTAAGTGACAAGGTGACAGGTGACCTTCCCTGTAGAGTCCTACTAAAAGCCCAGTCACACAAAGAATGGAGTATGGCTATGGAGGTATTTGACATCATTCTTTGTCAGATACTCACTATCTGAACTAAAGTACATCTCCTGGAAGTTATGAGATGTGTTATGGAATGAGGGGAAATTACAGGGGATGGTATGGCACATAGAAATCACAAGATGGCTTACCTAATAAATTAAAAAAAACTTCAGAACTCTTCTTTTTACATGTACCTGATCTAATAATAACTTAATGGATTGTTCCTTTTATCCAGTCATTGATAGTTCAATTTTAATGGTTTTGGGAGTGTATTAGAACTGCGTGATTTAGAGGCTGTGTCTATAACTGAGAACACCACACTAGTGAATGCTAGACATTTGTGTCAGGATAAGATATGAACTATTGACGTAATAAAACAATGTATTTCATGGGTAGCACTTAAGCAGTAATCTGTTCCTGGCCTTCTTCTTTTTTCCTGGGCTGTGTAAAAGCTGGTTACTGCAGCCCTAGGGCAATAGCACCATGTTATCTGTGGCTCCAGCACTACAGATGGGAGACATTCCCATAACTGATAAAAAAAATATAAACCTGCTAGAGTACAAGGGAGGTTTATCTTTTCTGTTGCTAAGGTCCATGATGAGTCTTTTGTCCCTGAAGAATTCTTTATTTCTCTATACCCATACAGAGAAATGTATGTACTGAATCCTCCCAATCTTGGCATATTTGATTTACCTTCTTTTCATGGCCAAAACACATTGGTAGCATCCTTTAATATAAGTAAGCTCTCTCAGTCTGATTCACTGCTGTACGTTTACAAAATCTGTAAACTGTGATACCTAACACTTTTTACAATGGCAGTTTCTGTTTTTTAGAAAGCCACTGAAGCTTTGCTTTGCTGTTCACTGCTCTATTCTAAAGTGTTGGTAAAAGGCTTGAATTAACAGTGGATTTTAGAACAGCATAATAGTCTAAATGTCTCATAGCCTACAAACTATGATAATATTATTGCAGACTGAAAAACTCTTTTGCTTATTGGAATGGGACCTGGCAGCTTCCTCCAGATAAATTGCTGTTATTGGTCAATCAGAATAAGTAAGGGTTTTTTCTGTTAAATGAGTGTTGGGGAGCTGACAAGAGAAAAAATGCATCAGAAAGACGAATTCACAGGAGAAGTATTAGAGAACATACACTTCTTTAAGGAGCAGGTCCAGCCATGATGAGCTGAGGTTAGCAGAACAAGTTATAAGGGCTTCTTCAGTAACCATCTCCACTCCAACACAGAGGCTTCCATTTCCTGGCAATTTATAACGATTTCTGAGTGAAAATGCTGTGCTCAACATTCCATGCAGCACAGCTTTACATATTAGGAACATATTTGTAGTCACACAAAATTTCTCGTCACATGTCTGTGTTTGAACCACTTTATGAGGTTATAGTAACTATGGTGTATCTGAGACAAGAACCTCACTTGAGTTAGATGAATTTGGATTGTGAGGAATTAACCTAATCTCTAATAAAATAACTGAGAAAGCAACTCTGGGGTGGGGTGTGCTCCAGGCCACAGTTTAAGCCACATACCATTTTTATCCTCAGATAATTAATTTACTAACCGTTAACTTCATCTCTCATGTGTTGCTAATCTCTTTGAATTTCCTCAATACATGTTATGCACATTCAAAAAATCATTTGCATACAAAGCTCTGTTAAAAAAACCCCAGCTAATTGTTAAAATGGCCCATCATTTTCAAATGTATTTCAAATATAGTTACCACACTCAGCTAGATTGTGTGTTTATTTTAAGACAACATATAACTTCAGAAATAAGAAAAAGAGAAGGCAATTGTTAGGAAAACTGGTTGGGAAAGTTAGATTGGAAGCATTTTCGATGGTATTTTAATATCTTCTGAAAAGTTCATTTATTTTATAGTGTAGAAGACATTTCAAAATTAACTTATGCCTTAATATGATGTTAAATTCTACCTACAGTGTGTCCTGGTAATTATGTTTAAAGAAAACCTGATTATTTGTTATCATAGTGAGCAGAACCTTTCCCTTTCAAAAGACTGAATTTTTCCTCAGTCTAATAAAGAACAGCAGGGCATAGATGGGGAGAAAAATTCTGCTCTTACTGGTCAGTAAGGAAAGTAGAATAATTGAAGAAGATAGATGTGAAATGGAAAATGAAGGATATCTGGGAGTTTGTAGTGCAATGTAACTGCCTGCACATCATGGTATTGTTATGATTCAATTATTAAGAGATGTCTGTGCCTGAATTAAGGTACCAACAAGACCATATCCTGAAGTCAATAATATGGGTTTTATTCAACAGTAAATGAGAATGAGAGAGAGAGAGCACGCGCAGGAGAGAGTCACTACCCCATGAATCCTGCAGCATCCTGTTGCATCTTTCTTCACCCTGGTCTTCTCGGCGGTGGGGATCCCAGAATTGTTCTTCTGGGGTGTCACCTTTACACAGTCTGAGTTGTGGGTGTCTGTGGGTCACAGATGCTGTTGCGATAACTTGGGCTGGTATGTGTGTATGCACTTGCTCTTACAGGCTTATGACTGTTGACTGTGAAGGGCTGAAAGCTCGCTCCAAGATAATCAAAGCTTTCTGTGAGCAAGCAGAGACCTTTCTGACCTCATTAGGCTTTTTACCTGCTTTAGTAAGAAACTTAGATGCCCCACTATTAAACTGTAGGTATACAGCTCCGAAGTGTGAAATTCCGAGTATATAGCACTTGAATTATGTATAATTATGCCAATCAGTAGAAAACACTAAAAAGAATACATAGTTAAAATTCCGAATGAGATACGTATATGGATCTATAGAAAGAGGTTTATGTATGTAGGCATGGCTGTCTTTACATCAGTGATTCCTACACTTCTTTGAGTACATTGTGCCATCTTTTGTTTCCCTTCTGGACATGTTGCTGCTGTGTGCTGTGATGAATTCAAGCTTGTCTGTACATGTTAGGTGTACTGTGAGAAGTCCCTCTGGGGATTTAACTTTCAGGACACTGAACTTATGAAACCCAAGTGGGACTAGAAGGCAGATGAGTACATGAAAAGTTCCAGTCAGAGGCACCCTAGTCATGTATTGTATGCTCCGGAGAAAACACGTTCAACTAAACTTGTCAAATGTTTACCTAGGATATGTTTTTTTCTTACAAATTGACTACTACCTCGTGGTGAATTAGACCTTCGAAAGATTTTTGATATCTTTAATGTTTAATGATCACTTCAGTCTACTCGTGCTAGATTCCAGAGAAAGCTGGATGAGAAACTAAAACTTAAAGTAGGAGAGAAAAGGTTAAGGGTTACTCATGATGAATGGATAAACCTGTTAGTATCTTGAAAGCTACCTTAATTAATTCCATGCCCAGAACATTGCTCCAATTTTGTTGAAAGGCAGGTCTGAGTCCTGAAAAACTGTGAAAGCTAGCATTTGCTTCTGAAAGCATGTCAGTTAGAGTGATGATTTCTACTAGTTGTAAAGTAAATTAAACTTTGATATATGTTGTCAAAGAAATGGAAATGCCATACTCTTACTTCTGAATTAGGTATCTGAATACTTTTGAGCATCTTTATGAATCTCTGTGCTTCATTTTATGGTGTCTAGAATGGCAATAATTTTGCTTGTTTACCTCCAAGGCACCCCACGCGCATGCACACATACAGACATGTTTGCTTTTAAAATTGCCATCTACGATAATAACTGTAATAAAGAAGAAATAGAATAGGAGTAATTGAAAAGATTTGACATTTTGTGTATTTTTTAGAGGAATAAATGTAAATGGCATAACATATGGTTATGTGTATGAAAAATTCTTTCTTTGAGAAATGAGACATAATTGTCTGTTTAAAAATCAAGTTCTGTCTTAAAGTTAATGATGTAATTGATAAAAATATAAAAATATACTACACTAATATTAAAAAGTAGAAAATAATTTACTTTTTAGTTTGCTTTCTTTGTAATTACATTTACTGTAATATTTTAAACACACCATCCAGTTGGTCTTTTGTGCTCATTAGGTCTATTACTTAAAATAAATGCCTAATTTGCTCAAAATGGGAAAAAAATCATAAAACACTGACCACTGCACACCTCTATGAGATAAAACAGTAAAATTTTCCAGTGAGTGCACTGACTATGTATTAGGCTTGATGTTATGCCAAGTGTATGTTAAAAATGTTTTTTTCAGTATGTGTGAATATAATTGAGAGCTATCTTGTCAGTATAAGAGCAATTATTCTAACTTACCGTGTACTGGTCTCGAAGTAGTTCAAAAATAACCTGAAATACCTGATTTACTACTATTCATTAAGAACTTTGAATGGTATCCCTGAATAATTTGAGAATTGCCTTTACTTACTCTTGAGACAAGTTTGGGGTCAAAATAAGATTTAGACTCTCAAGAATTAAAAATAGCAACAACAAACTCTGGGCCCAAACAAATTACCAAAAATGTCCTCATAAAACCCCACAAAACAAGACAAAAAAGCCCAACCACAAAATCCCAAACATGTTTGAAGATGTATTTTCTTCTCTGGGAAATTCCCAGTTCCCTGTCTTTGGGCATATGCATAGTAATAATGAATAGATCAGAATAGCCACTCATTGGACCTCTGTTACTTGTTTTGCTACCATATGTTTTTTCAGTTTCATTATTTTTAGACAGTTTCAGTGTCCACCTCATTCAAAATAACCAAACAGTTTAACATTCTAAACATCATTCCACAAGAGCTACAATCTCCATTTTCATGTAGAAAATCAACGATCCTAATCCTAAGGCTGTTTAAGGGTACAAATTCCGTGTGATGTGATTTGGTGTGATTCAGTTAGGGGATGCATTGCAGGTTGGGCATGTTACTTTTCCAAACAGTTCAGTACTTTTTGAGGACTCTGTTATGTTATTTTTTAGTCTTGTGTGTGACTGTGGCCTTTTCACTGTGGTACTGATTTTTTCTCTGACTTTATATGGTTTTAAGAAATCCCTTCAAATTTTGCCATTAGAGTAATGACTGCACAAAACTGAACTTGATTTTTGAATGAGTTTACTTAAAGGATTTGAAAAATAGTAGTTTGAAAAAAAATATTGCCCTTCAAACTCCTTCCATTTTCTGAAATGTTATTTAGGTATGCTAAGAAAGAAATGTCAACAAGAGATTCTGCAGTTTTCTAGTCTTTCACATAGTTGATACTTCTTGACCTTGTGATCTTTCTAAATGCAGAATCCTTGTAAGTCAATGTTTAAACAAGGTACACACTTGCTTCTCACCAGCACTACTACAGAAACTTGGTGACTATAGCAGCATTCTGTACTCCTTCGATTTCCTGCAGATCAGTAAATCTTTCATTAAAAATGTCATATGATGAGGGTGAATATGATGAAGAATCCCAGAAGGCTGTATGAGAAGGATGATGAAACCCTTGCATTGGATCTTTTAAGAGAGCTCTAAACTTCAGATTTCCAGCAGGCCTCCTGTCACTATGGAGCCCTGTTCACCACACCATTAATTTCCATCTTCATTGCAGGTTTATGACACTGACCAGATACATCGGTTCTCCTATGAAAATCTGAATTTATATTTCTCAACGAAAAGAAAACAAACACACAGTAGGGGTGTTTTTAGTGATGTTTGTGTACAGTGGTCCACAAAGAACCTTTTTCTTAGAAATGTGAGAACTCATTCACAGGGCAATTTCTTCATTAGCCATGCTGATCAGTGAGATGAATGAAACATCCTCTACATTTTCATGCTGAAATAGAAAGGCATTTGCTACTTATGAAGTTTATTTATAAACATAGAGAGATAAATTAAAAAGAAGTTTACTTCTATGTTTTATTGTTAACTATAATTTAGTCTAATCAGACATACATGAAACACCATAAAGACAGTCAGTCTATGAATACACTGAAAATGTATGTACTTCCTATGTTTCCAAGGCACTTATTACCTCTCACCTATCATATGATTGAGAACACACTTATTATTTTTAAAACATGCTGTCTTTTGAACAAATTGTTCAAAATAATAAGATCTAAATTTGGCACATTAAACAAAATTTTCTTGAAGAACTAGGAAAGGATAATTAGAAAGGAAAGACTGAAAAAATCTTTTGGAGTGTAAAACCCTCACAGAGCTCTTGTCTGGTAAGCAGGATGAGTCTTGGACTCCTGTGGCATATGAGTAATGAGAGGAAGAAAATTCCACCATCACTTCATTTTAGAGAGTAATCAAAGACACAGTGAGACATCATAATTTGGTACTGGTATGAGGTAAAACAAACTTGAGGAAGGATTTGTCATCTTGACTTCTATCTACACACTGTTCTAAAACCTTGCAATCTCCTGTGGCATTGGTTGCACTTGATCAGCATCAGCTTGAAAGGTTATCTCAGAGAGGTTGCAATGGTATATACGTCATCACCCTCTTTTTTTCTTTGTCTGGAAACTGAGAGTATAATTCTGCAACAATAAACATCAGGTGACCTAACCTAACCTTTTATACCTTATATCAGAGTTCAATACTTTCTGTCCAGGCTCTTTTAGAAATTCCACCCACAGAGGCTTTATTGTTTAGTATCAAAGTTACTCATTCAAAGTTACTTCACATTATTTTGATTCATCAAGGTAGTGTAATAACTCACTTAAATCCTAACGTAAATTAAGAACCTACTAGGGACAGGTTTCAGGAATATGTTCTGTCTTTCCCATAGAGATCAGGTAACATCACATTTTCCTTCAAGAGAAGACCAAGTGTTAAACATAGTCCAAGCCTCAATTTTTGCTGAATTACTCCCCTTGTCACTAGCATCCCATACTCTTTTTCCTTTATGAAATAGTCACCCAGATTGATGCACAGTTGAATGTTTAAGCACAACTTTATCTCCAATGCTTTAACAAAGTTTTACTTCTATTTTAAAAGGAATCTGTGCAGCTACTGAACCCATTATGAGTGGGACTTACCATGGGGTTTGTTGCTTATTCAGTGAATTTACAACCTCCCACAAGTGGGATTCTCTCCTGGACACAGTACAAGTTCATTCTTTTGTAGCTATTAGTTTAGTACCCTATTCCTCCAATCTATTGTCCTATTACTTTCAGGTTGTAAGGTTCTTTGTGCATTGAAGTACACCATTTGTACTTCTTTGTTGTCAATGGGATCTGCTATAAAACTGGATTTCTCAAGACAAGTAACAAACCATTGATTAAGACCTGCAATTCAGCTTGTTTGGGATACTCCCTCTACCCTAACTATTTCTAGCTCTGTAACAATACATTTCCAGCCTTCTGGTTCTCATGTTGAGGGAGCACTACACAATAATCTACTTGCCAAGTTTCCTGAACAGATTTTCAAAGTGTTCTTTTGAAATGTGCTGTACCATTTTTTGAGGAAAAACAAGAGTCAGTCTAAAATTTGTTTTGTTGGATCATTCTCACAGGCCATCCTTATATCACTGAAATAGCAGTGGGGGCCAAGCCACTTCCCTGCCGGTTTCAGTGGATTTGCGTGCTGTAGCTAATCTCTGCTACTGCTCATGGGATGAAGGAGCAAGTGGTCCTGCTGCCTGAGCTTGGTCCTGACCACCAGCTCTCCCAGCACAGCACTGCATAGCCCATGCAGTGGTCACTTCATTAATGCTTTGTCAAAACATTTCCACCAAAGACAGAACCACTCCCCGCAGGCAGTCTGGGGTCTTTGGCTTTAGTATTTTTGAGTGCACTCAAGGGGTGTTTTGACCTCTGTGGGCTGAAGTCCCACCCTAGAGCCTGGTGTTTCTTGTCCCCCATACCCATATCTGTAACTCAGCTGTTCACATTCTTTTGATTAACTCAAGGAGAAGCAGTTAAATAACCAGTCCATCCATTCAGCAGTTCCATCCAGGTGATCTAGCCATTCATCCAGACCAGAATCCCGTAGGTGTCCTTGGCACTGAACAAAGCTTGGCTCCCCTCACAGCAGCCCCTCTCTTCCCTATGTCCTTCCCTCTCCTTGTGGCTTCCTGGCACCCTAGGTGCTCATTGACTAGTCACATAGTTCTTTAAACTATCTACTAGCTTTTTCTATTGCAAAATGTGGTGAATAATTGGTTCATACAGTTGTGGGTCATCTCCACCTTTTGCATCACAAATTGCTGCAGTAGGCAAAATGAGAAAGGTTTTCATTCTTTTCCATTTTTACTTTTGCCGTTTGGAGTGTCTTTTGTTTTAAAAAAACACTGAATCACATGGCAGATGCAGTTTTGCCAGTAATCCACTCTGTTTCAGTGTTTATTCTTTTTCTCCCACCATTTCAATCTAGTCTAAAGGATGCAGAGACAGAGAACATACTAAAAAGAAATAAACCTCTGTACAGGAAATAAATGGCTTTACATTAAATAACATTAAAAGAGAATTTGCATAATTTCATTCTATTTTCATTCATGTTTTCATCAAAAATAAAAACCGAGGACCGTATTTTGCTATTTTTAATAGAGATAAGCAAAATCATGGAACAAATATTCAGATAGTATAATGTAATTTTTATTACTAGGCTAAAAAACCCAAATCAACTCCAGCGTGGTTTACGTTACATGATTTTTGTTCATCTGGATATTTATAGGTAATTTTATCTCCTCATTTTATGCTATAAACCACATTTCCTTCGAATTGCTTCAGACTACTTTGCTTCTATTTCATCCTAGCAAAATGTTTCCAGGGTCTTAACAAAACCTGTTTATTGAATTTGATTAGCAACTGCAGTCTAAAAAAATGATACACTGATCTCTGCAAAATTCTAATTGTGTATTTTGGGAACTAATCCTTATTGTTTACCAAATTATTCATCAACTGGCAAGGTAACTCTTTGGCAATATGAGTTGAAATGGAATGGCTCTTTGAGGGGTACTTAAATAAGAGTAATACTTTGCTGACTTTAATTGCCACACCTACAAACGTTCTGATTTTGGGTAAGACCTTTAATTAGATGGTATTTTGTGCTGTTTCTTGATTTTCAGAGATAATTTTTAATCATATGTGGATGCTTTTTTCTTTGTTGGATGTGTCATTAGCAAAAGCATTTTTTGAATTTTTATTTACATGGATTTCAGCTTTTTAATGTAAATGCACACATAAGGAAAAAGACTGCTCTCTTCAATACTACATAAGATGATGCTTGGACCCCAAAGTCTGTAAAAATTATACATAATTGATGCTGTCAACATCAATCTAGCTTTTAAATAGTAGATATCCAATGAATGACATTACATTTATGAAGCATTGGGAATGATGAATGTACACTACTGCTAATGCATGCTACCATCATATCTATTGAAAAGTTATGATTCATTGCACATCTCTTCAAATGCTGCACTGGTCTAAACTAATGCAGACAATGTTTCCCCGCAGAAGGAAATAACTTATAAAATTAAATTATACTTCTCAATTTTAAAGCTGCTATTACAATTTAGATTTGTATGTATATGATTACATAACATAAAGTACCACAATTTCCAAAGACAATTAAAACAAAACAGAGAGCTTATCACAGCTTCAGTCTCAGAGCCCTTTAGCAATCACAGATAAATACAGTCATACTCATAAATCTGTAACTCCCAGACCTGGTTGTATTTTCTCAGATGCTGTTCTTCGTTAACATGACATCTTCAGTTTATGTGCACTGTAAAGTCATCACCTTGAAATACAAACACAATATTTAGTTAGGTAAAGGCAGTTTGTGCAGTTCACCTATTCCTGAATTCATATCTTAACTTTCATAGCTTACACAGTCACATCTTCCCATTCTAACTACTTTTGTTTCACTCATTTGCAACAAACAGTTCCCACGTAGACTTGAAAAGATGTTAGGGATCATTTCAGACACTCATTTTCTCTGGAGAAAACATTCGTTTTCTCTGACCAGTTCTGCTGTTCTTGGCTTTTCCTGGTCCTCCGCTTTGAAAAGAACAGGTTTGCTCTCCTCCTCTGAGAGTTCCTCCATGATCTTCATGTGGATACTTCCACAGGTTTTATTACCAGACTCTTCTTTTCTTTTAGACTTCAGAAATGTTCCACTCTCTATTCCTTCTTCCTCCATTACACTTTTTCAAGTTACTCTCCTTGTGAATGTCACAGGCATTGTTCAGTTGTTAACTACGGTAATGCAGAATTTAATTTTGCTATGTGTATTCACACATAAACCATCAATTATTCACATTTCAGAGTAACAAACCAACAATACCAAAAATAAACCCCTTTCCAAAAATATATGACATGAAACTGAGAATTTTTAAATGTTTATTTTCTACTTTCAATTACTTTATTACTTACTATGTGTTTGAAAGTAATACCCACATAACTTATTTTAGTTTGAAAGGGCTTGCTTTTTTATATTGAATAGTTTATGGTGAGTACAGAACAAAGAAATAAATTGACTAATGTGAAGCAAAGTAGTCCAGCCCATGTTCCTGTTCAAATTAATAATGAATTGCACAGGGAATACTAGTACTTTTCTACATCAGTCCATTCAGGTTTAATATGTACTGTCTTGTTATAACTGATTAGAAATAAAAGCACTGAAAATGATTTTTGGTGTAATTGGTTCCCCTCCCAATGAAAGAGTAGAGGAATATGCCTACAAAGGCAGCAGCTGAACTTTGACTAATAGATTTCTCTGCTAGATAATAAAATGAGACACATAGGGGTCTTTCCCCAGTGGCATTGGTACTGTGCTATATGAACCTTGACAAATGTTCTTGATTTCAATCATCAAATCACCTTTTTCATTCATTAGGAAGTGGACATAAAATGACTTCTCTGAAAAATAGAATAAAATAAAGACTTCATCAAACCAAAATGTTAATACTTGATAAAATCAAACCATCAGGAATAGATCTAAGCAGGAGAATGCTGAGAGTTGTTATTACCAATAATATATATTTGGGATATGCTGGCATTAATTTCTACAAAACGTGTATCATACTGCTACCAGTAATGGGTAACAATGATGTTTAACAGCTTGTGTAAAAATACGGAAGTGAAATCCTTTTTCACTGTGATTAACACTAGTTTCTTATGGAATAGAAGCCACTTGTGTTTTCAGGACAGTGAGTAATATTGCCCAAGCCTTTATCATATTAGCATTGGAGCTGACAGTTGTTAGCAGATCATCACGGTTTTAATTTTTTAACTAAAGTTTATCCTGAGCAAATAGCAGCTAATGGCTATCTAGAAGAGTCATCTATTCTGAATATTTGGCCAGCAGCAATGATCCAGATGCAGCAAAGCTGCAACTCAGGGTTGTGTATGTTCAGGCAACTGTGACAAAACATCTTTTCCCTTTGTGAAAGGCTGACATGGTTGTGATAAGTTCTGCCTTATGTTATATTCTAAAGTTGATCCCTCACTGTACTAGAAAAATGCCTAAGCATCATCACAGGTGGATTCTCAATATTTTTTCTAATTAATGCCTATAGTAAAATCACTGCTAGCTTCCCAGAGCACCTACAGAGACATAACCTACTTTTGAAAACTACCCAACCAAACATAATTGTTAATAGTAACAGTGTCATCCTCTGCAAAATGCTGGATGTTCTACATGGAGACTCATGATCCCACCTTTCATGGCTTTGGCACACACCCCATTTTCTGTCACTCTTTTTGTTTTCATTGGATGTGAGCTGAGTGTTTAGATCCTGTAGGCCTCTTTGGTCCTCTTTGATATAGCAGAGAGGAGATACACTATAGATTATGTGTCAATTAACATTTTACTTGCAGCAGAGAGAGTAACCTCAGCCACTTGTTTCCTGGAGGGAATTAGAAGATTCTGGAGACTGACTTTTGCTAACTTGTTTCCAAACACAGAAGTCACATAGAAAAGAAGCATATATTTGTAAAATAAATTAGGTAAAATCAAAGAAATTATTCAAATAGAAGTTGTGTTGTATGGAGTTTCTGTTTGCTTGGTTTTTTTAACACCTGGAAATTCTCTAATGTGATTATTTCCATAATGTAATTCCGCAACTAATTGAAAGAGACTTAGTAAGTACAATACTGAGATCTCAGGGTTTTTTTTAAATTAGTATACCATATATAAGCTAATTAAAGTGTTTTCTATGGGTCTTTAAACTTACTTAGTTTTAATTGCCAGATTATTGTTTTAAAATTGAAGTAGGTTTTTTATAATTCTCAATAACAACAGTGCAGAGCAAATAGTTCAAGCAGAAAGTGATTAACAATTAAGCAAATTCTACTCTGGGTCTATATGTCACCTGGAGTCAGAAGTACTTTAAATAAAATTGCTTAGAAAAAAAAAGAGGTTTTTTTTTTCTTCATTCAGCATTTTCTTTATTGAGCATATTGACCAAATAGAAACTAACAGATGAAGCCTTGATGTACTGCATGCACCAAACATTAAGTCTGGTGAAACAGATATCCGAACACTGATTCCTTCATGTGGAAAAGGAGCAGACCATCCCTGGAAGGAATCTGTATAAAAATTTAGACGTCCTAGCTTTGCTGCTGGGAAATACATAAATAACTTTCACTCTACTTCTGGTATGAGCAAAACTTAATTTAATATTCTGCTTCAGAAGTGTAGAATACTTTTGTGCCGGTATTTTACAAGCACCATTTTCTGAAATCCAGATGTATCACCATCTTACCAAGATTATTTTGAAACAGAATATTTACATCCTTCTTCTAGTAGACTTAGAGTGTTTATATGAGCCCCATAATACTTAGGTAAAATACTCACTGCTCAGAAACTGGGTGCTTCTTTTTCCTTCTTGCTGTGGGCAGTATAGTAGCAGAGAATGATTTCTGAGCTTGCTCTGACTTCTGAATCAAGCAGCTCTGCCACCACAAGCAGCCAGGCTTAATTAGCTCTGTTGTGCTGTTCTGCTGTTTTGATTTTCATGTGTGAGACAGCTTGTCTCCACATCATGTTTCTGAAGTTTTATTATAATGTATGAGGAAGTCCAAGGTTTATTGGTTTAGAAAAAGAATACAGAAGTTAAAAATGACTGTCCATCTAGTCCTCTGAGTACTCACTGGGGAATAGGGAGTTACATACCAGCATAAAATATCCAATTGATAAGATACAAAAAACATTCTGATATGCACTAGAATGTGATTTTACCCACTTCTATGCAACGGCCTTAACCATAAAGCTCCTGTGTAATTTTTCTTCCCATTCTCTTGCTTTGGTTTGTTCTTTGTACGTGCATGTGGGGTTGGTTGGTTGGGTCTTGTTGGGGTTTTTTTTAATTGCATTTTTGGGTTTGCTTTTTTTTTTCTCCTTTTTTGAGTTCTTGCCTATGTGGCTATAGAGTTTCAATAAGACATGTGACAGGTACCCAGGCTCCAGAGTACTCCAAAGCCTTGTAGCTAGGACTGTCTTTCTCCTGAGAAGTATGGATATCTGTGCAACAAAGAGCAAGCTGATGTACTGTAGTCCACATTTTTATTGCTGTTCAAATTGTGGAATCAAATTAGATGAGCCATGATCTGTGCAGGACCCTTCAAGGTCTATAAAACTGTATAATTCTCATGAAGTTTTCAGTTTAGAATTAGAAGAAAGGTTTCATGGGGGATTGCAAGATATCTGATGACTCACCAAGTTATGCAATCCTAAATATTTAGAGCCAGATAACACAGCTTTTGGTATAAAGGTTCGGGACCTAAGAGAATGTCTCCAGTCTTCTCCATTTGCCAGACTCGAGCATACCTAGATCTTTGTAGAAACATCACAGGTGCAGACTGTTGCCTTACAGGTGACTGCAGATTGCTGCATTACAATACACTGTTGCTCTCTAAACCTACACTGTTGCTCTCTAAACCATTGGGTACCAACTCAGATCTATTGAACTCTTCCCATTCACCCAGGAGCAAAATTCCTTACATTCAGGTTCCAGGTTCTAGTTTTGTACCCCAGAAAACATGCACCCTTTTTATTGGCCTGACAATTCCCCACTTAGAGTTAACTTCAGATAACCTTAGGCGTGTGCAGTACAGCTGTTTGTATGACCCTAGAATTATTTTATATTCCGTAAATAAAAAAATGGTACAATTCATCCAACCTACCTAAGATATTTGTCTCAGTTTAAGAGGAATCATATTATGAAAGCACTTCTTTTTTCCATTGCCTTTGAGGAAGTTTAGATTAATTTACATTGTGCACAATAGCCTTTAATCAGATGTACACCATCCTCTATTTCCATCAAGTAGTAACAACACCCAGAGGGAAGTATTTACTTGGTGTATGGGACTAGGAGCTATGTAAGACAAGGTATGCAGATGCTAATCAGTGAGGTCACATAAAAATGTGTTGACTATGTATTGTATATTCATATTATGGAAAATCTGAAATATTGCAGACAGCTGCAAGATGCAGGGAGGTATAAAACTCTGTATATACTCCAGGCTAAGCAGAGAGATTTGTGCTATGCAAGTAAGAAAATGGAAACTTACATGGTGACATGGGGGTTAAACCCTTATGTTAAAAAATAGCCATTTGCTTTTGGTAGGGTAACTCAAGCATGAAGTCCATGGAATTACATTACAGGCAGGGCATTATTCATTATTAGAACAGAGCACCAAAATAAGGGTTGTGACAAAATTGTCCAAGTAACCATACCAATGTCCTGTATTGGATGGATCATGTCAATATAGGCAGTATTTTGACACTGGGGAAAAGGAGATATAGTAGTCTATAATTAGCCTGAGTCCATCCAAATCAGTATCAAGACTGCTTTCTTCCTTTGTCGGAGCTTTTGTTTTGAAATTACATATTTCGTTACAGATTTTAATTTCCTCTCAGTTATCTAATTTAACAAAAGAGGTTAAGAGAGGTACTTATTAATAACTCATTTTTTCCCCCTCTGCAGTGTTTCAGAAAAAAATGTTTTCTGCAAAATTGTACTCAGGAGTGAAGAGATATCAATAATCATGAATTAATTTACATAGAAATAGGTTAATTATGTTGACTGATTTGAAATATTCATTGCTTAAAATTTTAAACTCTCGTTTGAATTTAAGGAGATTTTTAGTGTTTCATAGACTGTCCCAGAGCATCATCACTTACTGGCTTAACTTACTGGCTTTGGAGTTCCTAAAACTCAGACACAGATGTTTCTTATTCTTTTAACAAGAAATAAAAGCTCTTTCTGTAACACATGTTGCTTTTCAATTGATTTTAAAAAGGATGAGGAGAATCCCTTTGGTGCCACCTATCTTCAGTTAAAAGGGGAGAGAGAATTTGATAAATCGTATCTTATTTTGTTCTTTTATAGAATTATGTACACTATAATTTTATTCAGCCTTCAGTATTCCCAATTAATGTAATGATTCCCTAATTGCTTTTTTTTTTCCAAATGACAAATTAGTATTTGGAAAAAGCTGCAGTAGTTCCTCACATCTCTGAAACATTCTTCCATACAGCAAAATATAGTGTGTCCATTACATATTTACGTTGGCTATTTCATGTGAAAGGAACAGTAAAACCTTGGCAGTGTATTGTCTTGTTTCCTTGAGATTTTCATTGCTGTGGGATAAAAAAATCCTGATGTTGGTGTTCGTAGCATAAAAGTCATCTATTTAAAAGATGTGTAGCATGTGTTGATGTAACTTGACTTGTCTGGAAGGATCCAGCTGGCGTGGGGAGGTGCCTGCTGCGTTGGGCTGCCACAGAACGCTTCACTCCAGTGCTTCAGACTGGGGTGATACACAGGGAGAGATGGGAGGCAGAAACTGAAAGACAAAAAAACCCAAGTAAAATGCGCTTTATGCTACATATCCAGGGTCAAGACTGAGTTATGCATTTGAAGTTTTCATTTCTTTTTTCAGGTATGGTTCAGTCATATTGTCATGGCCTGTTGTTACTATGTTACAGTTTCATGCAGTCCCACTACTGTATAAAGATAGTGCAAACACTGTAAATAATTGCACATAAAATCCATATAACAAGATTAAGTTTCAACATTCTCTCAGGAAATTTTAAAATTGCAAATAAAAAGTGCCCTAAATTTGTTCCTTCGGCAAATTTTCATTTTAAGGGTACTGTTAGAAATTTGATTTTGCTCATGTCTGACTTTTACTGTAGGGTTATTAGTGTAATGACTCTACTTTGTAACTAGTGTGTATCTTTTAAACCATATTATCTGGGAAAAAACCCTCTTTAGTATTTGATAGCAATATTGTGTTTTTTTTAAATAATGAATGGTTAGTCTTAAATGCTTTGAGACATATATAATTACACCTTAAAGTAATTAAATGATTCAGTATCTGTAAGACAGATGGCTGTACCACAGAAACCAGCCTCACAATTGGCACTAATTAGCACCCTTGTTGGAATCTCAGCAGTGGCCAAAATATTAAATGGGTATCAAAACTAAATTACTCAGCCAGAGAGAGTTTTTCCAAGTTGATATATTGATAAGAGATTGTGAATGCCTTAATTGCATGTATGCTGGCTCATAATTATTTTCTGAAAGCAAATAGGTGACTTCAGACTCCTGTAAAGATAAATATTTTATTTCCCATAAAACTAAAATTAAAGTGGTCTATGTTTGTTAGAACTCAGAGAATGCATTCTCTCAGAAGCTAACAATTCCAAAGTTACTCTGAAAATACATGTATTGGACTTCTCCTTTCTAACCGTGTCCATATAAAATAATTTTTGGATGCTATTTCCAGATGTTATGGCTTTATAGTACTTATTTCTTCTTGCAGAAAGACTGAGCTTTAAAAATAAAGAAATGCAAGCATATATCAAATAATATAGCATAGATCCTTATGAAATGTGGCTGTTAAAAAAATGCCTGTACAAACCTTATTAGCTGTCAAAAAGCATCCAGAAATACTTGCCATCAGTTTTTCTCAATTTTAAGTTGGGCAGCTGATCTGCACACATAGCAAAAACAATGAAATGAAGGTCCACAGTGAGATGAAGGGCAATGGCTGCAAACTGAAAATTAAATTCTCTCCAGAAAGACCTTGACATAACAGACTATGATAACTCCCTAGTGATACATAAATTATATGAATATATAAAATCTGAAGGAATTTAGGACATTAGTTCAGAAATACACTTTTAATTAAAATATATGAATGCTTTTAATTTCTTATAGCTATGAAATAAAATATAAAATGCCTACTCAGTCAACACAACCTTATAATAAAGCTACACTCAGTCCCTTTTACAGCCTAGCTTATATGTAGTTAAGGGGGAGAGGAAGGGGAGAAAGTAGGGAGAGATAGGTTCAGTGGACTTTAATTCTGCCAATAATTCTTCTGTTGTGTTGCGGAACACATCAAACGGAAAAACTTCTAAAAGAAGGCTCGGTTACTTATTTCTGTTATAGGCATTTCTCTTCCATTCTTGAATTACTTGGGGTAGGTATACTAAATGATTTGGACACTGTATTTGTCTCTCTTCACTTGTCACCTTTCCTTGATGCCTAACAAAACTCTGACCTTCTAATGTATGCAAATGCATGAGTTCAGGGGGTTTTTTGCCTTTAATATTTCCGATTAAAAATCTATTCTTACCAATACTTTTCTCAGATTATTTTCACTTTTAAGAACATTTTTACAATAAAAAGGGTTCATAATAACTGCGTTGTGTATGGAAGGTGCTCAGCTGGCATCTCTGGAGTACTGTACTGTAGCAACTTGGCCAGCAGAAAATCCATGGTGGTACAATTTCAACAGGATTTTTTCCAGCCCTTTTATGAATGGGAGAATAATTCAGTTTCATTTCTGGTAAATGAGATGGCAGCTTTTAGTTGCGTAGATAACTATTGAGTTGTTCGTATAAGGATGTTAGTTCAGGTAGTGTGTCATTGTTCCTCTTACTGGCTGTCTTTGAGGATGCTGTTAGTATAACAGTAAATGTGGAACAGTCTAGTTAATTTTTAGAATTTGAAAGGGAAGGAAACCACCTTGCCCAGAGCCTTTTAAGAACACTAACGAGATAACTATGCTACCTAGTTTAGTCACTGAACTCATATAGTTCTGAAATCTAAAGGTGTGGCTGGTCCCATATCTTTGAGAGAGGTAGAAAGCAGTCCAGGGCCCCAGCCTTTGCCTGCTGACTACTGCACTGGTTCTCAGTGAGTCATTGAAGATGCCTGCTTTTCTTCCTTTATTAATTCAGGTTTCAGGTGTGCTAGTAATGCCTTATTAGCAATATTTACAGAGGGAGTTAGCAAGCAATTGCTAGCAAATTGCAATTCACATAAGAATTCTTACTTTGCACAGACCTCCCAGTTCAGGCTATCTTTAGGAAGCAGACTCTGGTCATTAACTCCATACTAGTAGACTAGCCAATGGCAACCACAGGTAGTTTGCAGTCCATACTCAGTGTATTTTAAAACCAGCAATAATGCTTTTGTCACTGTTTTGTTTTGGGTTGTTTTTCCCCTATTAAGGCTTAATCCACACAAAACCCCAAAACTTTGTCCATGGAACTCTATAGACTGAAAGGGGGTCCAAAAATCACCAGAAAATGATGACAAAACCCTCCTGATGACTGCTAAATACACAGAACCTGCCTGGGACTTAGGAAGTCCCTGAGCCCCTGCTGGAAGCTGAAAGGGTATGACTTGAGTTTTATCATGGAATGCTTGCTCTATTTCTACACTTCTCCCAAAATATCTGTTATTGGCCACTCTAGCCAGAACACTGAAGTAGGGGGTGGTTGATCTGATCCAGCAGTTTGTCAGCTAGGATGGCTATGAGAAGAGGGTGGGGAGAGTTGGCTGGTTTTAACAAATTGGCTTGAAAAATGTTGCCCACATACTTGCACCAATAAAACTGCAGTAAGAGTACAAGTCACCTTTATGCTTAACCAGAAATTATTTTGGTGGTTTTGCTACTGGTTTACTCCTACACTTAGATGAAGGCAAGTCTCTGCTTAAGGTATATCAGTTTAGTGGATATATCAGAAGTTGCTACACAAATCCTTACAATGCAAGAAAAAAACCGCAATATGTAAGATGATTTATTTGAGTACTCATATGTTGCTGAGCTTCCATGCTATTATTATTAATGATGTTAGGAAAGTTAAAGTTTTGGGTAGGTATCTTTTAAAATTACTGTTTGAAATTAAATATAGAAGATAAAAATAGAGATTGCAAAATGTATGTGATATATACAGTCTATACTCTATTAACTAAAATAAAAATAATGGAAGAGCAGAGCTGTGGAAAGGGCTCTGGTGGTTCTGGTTGACAGGAAGTTGAACATGAGCCAGCAGTGCCCTGGCAGCCAGGAGGGCCAACTGTGCCCTGGGGGGCATCAGGCACAGCATTGCCAGCCAGGCGAGGGAGGGGATTGTCCCACTCTGTGTTGCGTTGGGGAGGCCTCACCTTGAATACTCTGTGCAGTTTAGGTTACTACAATGTAAGAAAGATATTAAGCTATTACACAGAATCCAAAGGAGGGCCATAAAGAGGATTAAGGGCCTTGAGAGGAAGGCGTATGAGGAGCGGCTAAGGTCACTTGGACAGTTCAGCTTGGAGGAGACTGAGGGGAGACCTCACTGCAGTTACAACTTCCTTGCGAGGGGAAGAGAAGGGGCAGGCACTGATCTCATCTCTGTGGTGACCAGTGACAGGACCCGAGGGAATGGCCTGAAGTTGTGTCAGGGGAGGTTTAGGTTGGATATCAGAAAAGGTTTTCTACCCAGAGGGGGGCTGAACACTGGAACGTGCTCCCCAGGGAAGTGGTCACAGCACCAAGCCTGAGAGAGTTCAAGGAGCTTTTGGACAACACTCTCGGACACAGGGTGTGACTCCTGGGGCTGTCCTGTGCAGGACTGAGTCAGAGTTGATGATTCTTTTGGGTCCCTTCCAACTCAACACATTCTGTGATTCTATGAAAATTAAATGGTATATAGAATACATATACATATACATCAATAATGTCAAAGATACTTTCCTTGCTGTGCAGGGATTGTCTCAACCCCACTGATGAAAGCAGGGGTGCTAGATTAGGGACTCCTTAATACTTTCTGAGAGATTCTTCAATAAAGTGAATGAATGTAACAGAGATCCCACATTTTATGCAATTAGTTCTTTCCATTCACTTCCAGTGTAAATTCAAGGGCGTGATTTCAACGTAGTCTGGGAGTATATTACTTGTATTAAATAAAGTAACACGAGAACCTTATGTTGTGATCCTTTGCCATATGTTTCATGGCTTATTACAGCTCTGGAAGGGGTAAGGTTGATCAGTGACTGAATGATGATAAAGGAGAACCTTTAGCTTAGAGCTTTGTTGTCTGCTCTGGAAGTCACATTCCACTGCCTCCGACTGCGACTTGCTCGTTTGTGAAGTGCCTCAGGAATCTGTGTGAGGCTCAGCCAGTAGGTGCTTCTCAGCACGGTGTGATTTAGCAGATGAAAAGTGTGCCGAATATAGTTTTACTTTAACAGTTTCTACAGCGATCATTTCCCTGTGGTGTTCAATTATGTGTTTCACAGTAGCAAGTATGTCCAGATTCTGTTTATTCTCCTTCCCTGGAGATGGTCTCTCTGTGCACAGATTTTTTTTTCCCCTCAACTAGAAAAAGATAATATGCAATGTTGACCAGTATAAATCTATAAATTCTTAGCCAAAACCTTAATTTATTTCATGGCTGTGTAGGTGTAAAAGTATGAGAGGAATTCTGAGTATTTTTTAGCTTGCTTCCTTCTGTATGCTCTCAGAACTGTACATTTTAGTACTATGCTAAAAAAGACAGGTATTTCCAGATCATATGTTGACAAAAATGTTGATGCTGCAAGGTGAAAGAACGATCAGCTGAACTTCCTTTCAACTAGGAACAATCAAACTTTCATCAAAGTTTCAGTAGAAATTTGTTTCTACGATATAAAGAGATGAAGGATAAACAGATGATGATGATAAAGATGATAAACAGAAAGGTTTTAGAGAAATGGCTTCCATTCATATTAAAATGGAGATAATGTTTCTGGGACCATTTATTTTAACTTGCTACTTGTTGAAAAAGAAATACTTTAAAAGATCTTCTTAGTATCTGAAGAGATGATATGGCATAATTTGTAACTAAAAAGAAAGATATCAGAGAAAGTTGTGAGCAGCAGAAGTGTTACACTGACTGCTCTGGATTAGTCCTGACCCTCAGCTGCGTCCCACCCAGGCACTAACTCACTTCTCCCTGCAGCAGAATGGGGGAAACGATCAGAAAGATAAAAACAGTTTAATAGGTAGAGCAAAAGCTGCACACACGAGCAAAGTGGTACAAGGAATTAATTCACTGCTTCCCACTGGCAGGCAGGTGTTCAGGAAAGCAGGGCTCCATCACATGTAAACATTACTTGGGAAAACAAATGCTTTAACTCAGAACAACCTCATTTCTTCCTCATCCCCACTCCCTTCTTCCTGCCCTTATGTACTGAGCATGACACCATATGGTCTGGGGTATCCCTTGGGTCAGTTGGGGTCACCTTTCCCGGATGTGTCGCTTCCCAATTTCTTGTGCACCCCCAGCCTCCTCACTGGTGCGCTGGGGTGAGAAACAGAAAAGGCCTTGGCCCTTGGTAAGCACTGCTCAGCAATAGCTGAAAAACCCCTGTGTTATCAACGCTGTTGTTAGCACAGATTCAAAGCACAGCATCAAGCGAGCTGCTCTGAAAAAAATAATTAAATCTACTCCAGCCTAAACCAGTACACTGACATTTATATTTCAACCTCAGTAAGAGTCAAACCAAAGCTGCTGATGTCGATAAATGTTTTTTAATGCCAACCAAATAATATATTGTAAATTTATAGTGGTGAGTAGGAAGGTGACTCATAAAATGGGAACTCTTTAGATGTTACTGCCCTAGGCAAACCGAAATTAGTTCAGGCTTGCAGCACATAGGCATTAAATAATTTTGCATCTAGATTTTTTTGCTTGGGGCAACTACCTATATGTTAAAGCTGGTCTGTGATCAAGGGCCACAGACCTAGCAAGAGTCTTTTTCTTTGTGTACTAAAGTCAGTGGTTTAAAAACCACAGAAAAAATGAAATGAAATAAAACATACAGGAGAACAGTTTTATATATATGTAGGTGTAGATATAGATTGCTTTTGGCAATTTGAATTGCAGTTTTCTGAGTAGATGTTGATAACTGGATGGTTAGAATGCTGAATAGATATTTCTGTTAAGTGTGTCATTAAATATGTACGATGCTGGTCAGACCATCTCAAATAATTTTGCATTAATAAAACTTAGCACTTTAACAGAAAGCAAGGAGCTTAAATAGCAAGAATACAAAAGGTTATGTATTTTGGCAATGCTGGTTCTTATTTCTGCTATGAAAGTAACAGAAATCTGGCGCACTTTCTCTTCCAAGCTTGACTTTCTTGTCCAGCTTGTAAAAAGAAAATACATCTCCAGCATTAAACATTCAGAGAGTATGTTTTGGAAAAGCCTCTTGTAGTTAGCTTGAAACAGTTCTCTGGAGTATTGCGTCATATTTAAGAAAGGTTTATCTTTAACTTATAAGTATGTAAGATAACATCAACCTTAGATAGATAAGTGCAAAAGCATGATGCGGCTGCTGTATGAGCCAAATCACTTGTCAGAGGGATGCAGTGTTTTTGTTTTCCCCAGGCTGCCCAGTTGTGCCAGAGGAATTAAACACCAGCCTCTTGCCTAAAATTGTAACTCTCAAGAAGAGGTGCAGTTAATATATCTTCACTGTAGTAAGATGGGAGGTGATAGAAAAGTTTAGTTTAAAAAAAGATAAAGCTTTCTCAAGTTCCATCATAATATATGATGTTGCTTTTAGTAGTACTTTCAATATGTTATCTATAAGTATTGACAGTATGATCATAAATTAAACTACTCCATGGAGCCCTTACAATAATCTCTAACATGTTGTTAGAAGAATTACCCGCATTGATGTATATTTCTCTGTTAAGAAGATACAAATTTGAAGTAGTTTTGCTATACATTTGTCATAAAGCTCTGATCCAAAGCATTGCTATGGCCCTCGCATATGACTACCCATTTAAACACAGCTGTGGAGCCTGCCATTACCTCTCCTGAACACACTTTCCAAAGGTTGACATGCTGTACTGCAATTCATAATGCAATGTCAGTAATAATGGTTGTACCTTTTAAAGTAATGATTGTGTTTTAATGACTTGTTTCTCTATTGTTTCCATTTAGTACAAGATAGATTCACAAAGCTATTTTAAAAATTGGATAAGGAACTCTTAATAAATGCTCCCATTTTATTTATATGTATATTTATGTGTGAAATTTATTAAGAATGTAATATTTGCAGCAGGATGTCTAATTAGTTTATAAAAATTAATTTTTTCAGTGTGGCTTAGTACAGGAAATGATCATGAATTCACTTTGGTCATTACTTTGTACTTCATCACCTAATCATATTAATAAGAGTTCATATCAGGAAATGCATTATTATTTCAAGCAACACATGAAGTATTGTTATTCTGACGTGACAGTCAATTTAGCATTAATAATAGAACTTAAGTTCTGCAGTTTTTTATGCCCTTCTGCCTGAACCCTATGATTGGCATATTTAATGTAATCTTACACTGTGGCATGGTTGACCGTTGGGAATATTTTTAGCCTCAACCATCCAATTAAGTATAAGGGAGCTGGGATCAAAATCTACCACAGCCTTCATTTGGAATTAACTACAGCACTATTAGAAAAATCATCTGAAGAAAATTATTTTCTCCTGTATAAAAATGGCCAACTATTGGAAAAGACTGCTAAATTGAGCTTTTCTTTTGTAGCAGTTTTCCTTGCAAATGTAGCAAAGAACAGGAATCCTGTAAGTAAGAGGCTGCTGGAACTGCATATATATACAGAGCAATATTTACCTGCAGAAAATGGTTCTCCTGCTCAGGCTTCTGCTGTTTGCTTGAACAAGGCTGTCATAACCCCAGCAGAGCAGAGCTGCCAAGGTGTCCTATTGAACCAAGCAGATAGAGTGAGCAGCCTCCTGGGAGCTCGAGACCATTGTTCAGTGTCAGAGTACAGACTCTGAGCTGTTAGTAAATGGAGTGCTTTTATAAAGATAGCTAATTTATAAAAGACTTGTGTTAATTTGCTGCTTATCTTGAGTTATTATGATTTTATGCACCATTATCCTTTTTTACATTTGTTTAAATATCTAGTATCTGCTAACACATGGTGTTTCAGTCCTTAGGGGAATGCTTGCAACTGGAGCTATTTTGTTCTCTGCTCTGTAAATCCTTTGATATATCCACTGAGAAAAGTTTAATGTTCTGATTTACAAATGAATGATGTGGCACGGTCACTTCTGGTTCTGCTAGGTTGTGGGAAATACGGTATTGCTTGGGGTGCCCCTGGGGAATTGTGTGAATGGGAATTTATCCTAGACAATTATCTTTGTATATGTACAATGCCTGTATGTTCTGTAGGCTCAGTGGAATGGAGAATCTAAGGTGTGGCGTATGACGACTGCAACATAAGGTCTGCTTTGGACTACAGGTCACTTGTGCTCGAGGCTTTTAATCTGGTTCACATGAAGGATCATTAAAGAAATACTCTCCCAGCTGCTGGCAGCACTGAAAATCATTTCATACAACTATGCTTGCAGCAAAGTTCATACACGGTCTGATAAGAGGGGAAAGTGAGACTGAAAGTAATGTGAAGAGTGAAAGTGGAAAACATATAACTGGAAGAAACAACCATAGGAATGGAAGAAAGGGAGGGAAAGGTGAAAAACATTCAGCCTTGAAGGCTGATGAAGGAGTATAAGACAGTATGGGAGGAAGAACAAAAAATAGAAGGGCAGAATGAGAAATACAGATACTCAACATGAGACTAAAGAGACTGACTTTATTTTAGGTATAGGAAGGAACATAATTTAATTTGATACGGGCACATAAAAACAGGAAAGTTTTTTTTTTTTGAGTCTGCATGGGATATTACTGTAATTTGGTCTACAGAAATGTATGTTTTTAATAGATCTTAATTTTTTTCAGTCTACAAGTGTTGCTTGTTGATGTAATTTCACTTTGAATTTCTTAAAATGTTATCAGGTACCAGACAGCTTAATTTGAGTAATCTCTGAGAATAGCAGAATAGTAGACTCAGGTGAGACGTTAGCATTTTCAGCAGGAATGGTGATTTCTATTTTTTATCTTACAGTACTTTCATAAGGACACTGAACACACATCTCACTTTACTGAGCTAAATTTTGTTGACATTCTTGTCTGTATTCTCTCCCTTAGTCTTTTGTGTGTTCTTCTTGTAAAAACATCAAATGCTGTTAAAATAAGTGGATCATTTAATAAAACAAGTCATACCAAACAAGGGACCCATGCTCTTAAAAGAAAACAAAAGGGAAAAAATGAATAACGTATTAGGAAAAATGTTTGTTTACCAGTCGTATTCCTTTCCATGGAGTTATCTGGTAAAATGTTCTCTCTCATTATGGAACAAAATATTTTATATTAGAAAGCTGAAAAAAAACTCTAAAGAACAGTGTGCCAGGTAACTGCTCTACTAAATTATCGGTGAGGGGCATACGGTAGTCAGTAAACGTGAACGACAGTATTTAGACTCATCGGTGTTTGAAAAGTGCAATTGAGAGTAAAGGTACATCTTTAATGATTGTTCTATAACTCAGTAATTACTCTTCAAGTATTCCTCTTCCTGTAGATAAATGATAGATGTAGAATGAAATGCCTGAGCTTATTTTCCTATATGTTGGAGAGATGTAGAAGAAGGGAAAAATAGTGAATAAGCCTCAAATTTATTGAAACTTGGTTTCACATGAAAAGTTATGTGACTTAAGAGAGGAAGGGCTGCTCTGCTTCTGCTCAGTTTCCTTTCCAATCTGAAGAAGCCCAGAGTAAGACCAGATGGCGCAGCGCCTGTGCAAGGTTGTGTGGTCAGTCCAAGGATGCTGACAGCACCGCTGTGCCAGTTCTTCCCCAGGAACCAACGTGCCCGGGCAGTGGCGAAGTGAAGTGGTGTAGGCAGGGTACCGAGGCACAACATCAGCGTGGCTGTGCACACTTCTAGATGAGGGTGTGGGTAATGATTTTGCTGCCTTGTGATCAAGTGAATGGAAGCAAAGTGGATCCTTGCCTTCATTAGAGCTCATTATATCTTGTTGTCAGGAACAGGCTTTTCTAACAGTGGGGATACTGACAATATTTTTTTGGGGGGGGGCGGGGGAAGTGTATAAAATTCCCTGGAATTATCCAGCTGCTTCACAACAGATAAATTGAAAAGATTAAATGTAAACTTTTTTATTTAACACAATACATATACTACATTAGTAAACCATGATGTATAAACTCAAGTGTCTCAACAGAGCAGTATGATGATTTCCACAGAACAGTAACTCTGTTTAATTACTATTTAATTGCAATCATTACTGGCTGGGTGGTATTGTTAAATAATTTCTGAGTGAATCATTTGCATTTTGAAGACCGTTTCATCAACTAGTAAACTAACTTCATAAATCCAAACTGAACCCACCAGAATCTTTTACTGCATACAGCAGAATATACTAATTATTAAACTGGCAGCATGTGAGGAAAAGGTGGCTGAAATTACTGGGTAATTCGGGTTGCTGTCACTAAAGACTGAGCTACAGGTCTACTCCTATATGTTCTAGGCCTGACTAGTTTCATATTTAAACTTTTTGCAATGTACAGTATCAAATTACCTTGCAGTGAATGAACATTGAAATAGCTTCTAGTATATTTTCGTAGATTTTTAGTAGGACATAATGCCATTTCGGTTCTTCATGATGTTAAAAATAATGAAACAAGCTGAAATACCTTAATGCACTGCTGTGTATGAATTATTCATCAGCAAGACAATTTCTCTTAAAAACTTATGATTTGGCAAGAAATATATAGGTCAGAAAAAATGACTAGGATATGAGGCTATTGTCAACAGTGAATGCTGCAATGCATGGATTTTATGTACTGTATTATTGTTTTCTTGCCTGATGCCTATCATTCCCATTAACTTGATCATAATCCAGAAAATGCACTCCTGAGTTTCCCAATCCAATGCTTAGGGATTTTTAAGAGTACGTACAATGCAGAAGCTTCAGTTGCAGCAACTTTCTTTTAAAAGGCAGGTGGGAAAGGTGTTGATGATTCTCCACTTTCATTTAATCCATGTGACTTCAGTTGAACTGTCTAAAAATTCAATATTTAGTAAAGCTACCTCCCTGCATGCTTTGTATGGCTGAACATAGTATAGAGGAAATCATCAGGTCAAATTCGGTATATTTAAAACAGTAATGAATCATAAAGCAACAGCACAAGAGGTAACAAAGGCTTTCCCCCTTAACTGCTGGTAATTATAAACAACAAGAAAAAACAAGCATGATACTGTGAGTGTATGTTGAAATGATAAATCATGGAATTCTTTTTGTGGAGTCTCTGACATATTATGAATTTGTGAGTTGACATCTTCCCTTTCTTAATATAATTAAAAATATTTGGTGATTATAATAAAGTTCTGACAAATGGCAATTAGATAAAATTGCTGTGTGATTCCCTGAACTAATTTAGCTAGCTCTTCTTTAACAGTACTTGTTCAGGCATGAACTGCACGTAAACACAGCAACTGCTGTACTGCTTGTAAGGATAGAAAGTTGGTAATTGCCAGTGGCCTTATCTTTGTAGCATAAATCAATGGTCATTATATAAAGACCTGACTGATACAAACAAAATGGATGTGAATGAATCTCATATTTTTCCTGCACAGCGATACCTCTTCAACATAAGAAGCAGAAACTGCCAACAACTCATTTAAGAAGTCAGTGTTGAGTACTATGGAAATCGTTTGAATTCTGTCACACAGAGGATAGAATAAAGTATTTTCCATATCCCGTGGAGTGCACACATCATTAGTTCCTGAATATCAAAAGAGAGAGCACAAAAGCCACTTCTATGCCATCATTTGGTTCAGGCCTCTTAGTGGTTGAATATACCACAGTTTATGGATCCACAACTGAGTTGTGCAACCGTATCAAGGCTTGAGCTCCTGAGCCTCCTGCAGGGTTAGATGCTGTGTGTTAAGCAGCATCTGCATAAAAAGTTTTCAGGGTCAAAATTAGTTATCTACCTAGATTCCATGTGCTTCTCTGCTATACATAGAGTTTTATGTCTGTTGCTTTTCTGCAGAGGATTAAATACCATTTTCAAAAGTGATGCTGACACTTAAATTTCCACATCCCATTTACCTTTCTGGGGACAGCAGAAATAATAACAATAAAAAAGTCAAGGACTGTTGTGACAGTTGTAAATGGCTATAGAACCACATATAGACATATATAATGCTCTTGCAAATTTGATTTTAATGGCTGAAGTCCAAATGTTGCTTAATTTCTTTCACATTTCACCTTTCCAGGTTAAATTTGTGTTTGTTTAAAAAAACCCCAACATTGATATATCACACCCAAGGCATTTCACAGAAGATTTAAAAAATCTACTTGGTTTCTAATATATATCAGTAGTCTGAGTTAATTTCCAAAACAAAGCAATATGCCAGGAATTAATTTGCAGCACTGAACAAGCATTGATTCCTTGATTAAAATAATCCTAAAATACAATTAAATGCTCATGGACTCAATTGTTTCCTTTTTTTGTTTGTTTTGTATGTTTCTTTGTTTAAATTTGGTAATACGGTGAATGTCAATGACTGAGATCCATGAGATTTGCTAATGTGATTTTTCAGCCACCACTTCTAGGAGTTTTGTGATGGGGAGAAACATAAAATTCATATATGGAAAACCATGAAAGACATCCCAGAAGAATTTAAGTACTTGAACTTCTAGACTGAATGATGCATTTAAGTGTCATATCTACTGCAGTAACAATTTCTTCTTTTCCAAAAACTTATTTTATGACTTTTCTCATGGGGAAAAAAACCCTAGAACCTGCTGGAGCCTTTTTCAGAATTCCTCTTCTGCTGGTCTCTTGCACAAGTGTCGGCCCAGTGACATTTCTGTGCCACAGAGGGAATGCTGAAACAATGGGATAGGGTTTCCAGCTGCTTCCCAGCACTTTTGTGAACCACCCAAGAAATTTCTGCTTTGCAAAGAGAAAAAAGAGCAAGAAAGTTGCTGGTCCTGATCTTGTGCAGTTGACAGATGCAAGAGAGGGAGTTGGTTAACAGAAAGAAATTTTTTTAAAAAGAGAGGAGTCTAAGAGAACAGACAGGAGGCTTTCAATGGAAATGTGCTGCGGAAAAATGTTAACTCTGGTCTCAGGCAGAAGCTATGATTATAGCATGAGAGTAAGCAATTGGGGAGAAATGGAATAACAGAGACATTAAATAGGATCGCACGATAGACAATCACATTTTTAATGTAAACAAATTATGTCCTAAATGGATTTCAGTGCTTTGCATGTTATTCTGGATTTGCAGTTCAAGACAAATGGCCAGAATATTCTAATGTACATTCAAATATGTGCATTAAAAAGACACATTATTGAGGCGATTGGCAAATCGTTAATGGTAGAAGTGGAATAGATTATATATTCCTCTAAAGAACTTTTCCCTACATTTCCTGAACTTTTCCCTACATTTTCTGTACTAAGACAGGTAATTTTGTCTTGTCCTTGCTCACATATCCAAGTCAGTTTTCACTCAGATATCTTCTCAGAGATCTTCTTAGTATCTTAGGTTTAAATAAGTTTCATTTGCTGTGCTTAATTCCTGAGTTTAAGTACTGCCTGGCCTGGAGTATAGCCTGCAACTTGAAATTACTTTTGTTTTAGTCATTACTCTGTGAAGTAATTTAACTGCTTCCTCCATTGACATTCTAAATGAAGGGTTGCTAATCACTTCCAACAAATTTTGTCCAGTTTTCATTGTAAAGCTCTGTAGGGCTGACAACCATAACACTATACAAGAGAGTCTCTTCTCATAAAACATACTACCGATCTAATTTGCTCAACTTCAGGCATTAAAACACATTTTTTTATAACAAGAAAATGAATGTTGTGGAATTTCAAAACATTGCATATAATTGGGATTGATTGACTGTATTTTAAAAAATTTTAAGATTATGTTTTTTTTCTAAATGTTTTTCTGTGTTTACAGTATATATTGCAGCTTGCCTGAAAAATACAGCTAATTCAATAACATGCAGAGAAACAGTCTTTGGACTCAAGTGTAATAGAATTCACTTGAACTGGGATGCACATAAATAGACAATCCTCTTAAGTGAAAATTTTGATGGGAACCAACTTTTGTGTAATTAATTTCAACTGACTGATCTCATCGTTTATTGATATGTTGCTTTGTTCATTTAGAGACAGAGTAAACATTTCGGGTTTACAGATACAGTGTGATCTCTGGAATGAATACATTTTTTTTCTTTTTAGTTCAGAGAGATTGGATTAAATATGGGCACTTGTATAGCTTTCTGTAGGTGATGAAGGTCCTTCAGAAGGACTTATGTGAGAGTGAGTTATTCATAGTGGCTTATTTGTTAGCACTTTGCTAGTGAAGATCACTCTCATATAATGGCTCCTTTTTTACTTAATGTAGAACCTGAACTGGTGATTTAGAAACAGACTTGCTTAAAGGACTTATTTTACTACCTATCCTACCATATAAACATTCCTAATTTATTGTTTCTTTGGTTCACTTTAATTTTCAGAGTAATTTCTTTTGGAAAACGAATAGGAAGATGGATTTGGATATATTTTTTTGTATGATTAGGTTTAGTCACAGATACACATACCAAGAGATATTTGAATCACTAATAATAGAAATGTACAACATGAAAGTACAACCATCTCTGTTCAAACATAGCAGACATAAGCTTTTCGTTGGAGTCCAAGGCATGCCTCTGGCAGCCCTGGCAGGTCAGGGAGCCCCAGAGCCCCAGCAAGGGGGTCCCAGACCCTGGCTAGAAGCCAAGAATGAAGGTGTTTTTGATCTTAGTCCATGGGAAAAATTACCAACACTGCGAGAAACATTGCAAAACACGAGAGTTTAAAATAAGTAGTGGTTTAGTGTGTTGAAAGATAAAAAGGTAGATTTTAGGGTTTTTAGAATAAAGATAAAAGACTTAAGATGGAGGATTTTGGGCGTTGCCCTGCCTTTCTTCTTCTTCTTCTTCTCCTCCATCTTTTCTAGTGGTGGTGGCACTAAATGATTGGTAGAATGAAAAAGAGGTAGAAATTACGTGTCTAGAATAGGTGCAAAATAATTGGTATAAAATAGTAAATAATAAATACATTGTGAAGAATGGTTGGATCCTGGAAAGGGTACAAAAGGGACGGGACAGCCCAGGACTGGGCAGTTCCCACTCGGACACAGCTGGCATCAGACTTGCGGCTGGAGCTGGGAGCTAGCTAGAGATAAGAAGAAATAAACAACCTGAAACATCTGCAGGCATTTCTCATCTGTTCGGGCTCGAAGGTAAAGCTTCACAGAGGCGAGAGAGATAAAGAACCTGGACTTGTGTGGAGTCCAAAACTCCCACAGCTTTTCACCTATCACATTGTGGTTTCTCATGGCACTAAACAGTATGGATGTAAATGATCTCTAATTTAGAATCCAGGAACCAGTGTCAAGTCCTCTTTCTACCAGTGAGCTGTATACAGTGCTGGCTTAGGGCAAAAATCCCAACCGTAGAATCCTTTAGGTAGGAAGGGATCTTTGAAGAATGTATGCCTCATTCTCCACTCAAAGTAGGGGTGGCTTTGAGACAAATTTGCTTCATAACTTTCTTACATACCGAGGTGAAGCTGACTGGACAGTATTTCTTGCCCATCTTGAAGCAGTGAGTAATTTGTGCTCATTTGCAGTCATGCAGAGCCTCCCTCTGCTTCTGTGATGTGTCCAAGTTGATAGAAGTGGCCTTGCAGGGATGGTGAATAGCTCCCTCAGCACACTGGGATGCATCCCATCAGACCCTGTGCCCTCCATAGCTCTCTCTTCTTCTACTAAGTATGCTGCTTCACTACCACAGACCTCTATTGGGCCTGAGGAACTGCAAGGCCAGAGGGCAGACCCTTCCCGTGAAAACTAAGGCAAAAAGGCCTTTCAGTATGTTGGTCTTTCATCATTAGATGAAAGACATCTTGATGTCACAGAATGATTAGATCACTTGTCCTACTGAACACTGTGCTACACACTCTTTAGTCTGTCCTTTGCTGCCTGAGTAATTTGGATGTACAAAATCTTTCCTCACCCATTTCACCTCCCTCACTTTTTTCCAGTTCCAGCTGTGCTATGATTTTCTCAACTCTATTCCTGCCTGCAGCAAAACATTTCTAAATCTATCATAAGCAGTGTGTCCGTGCCCATCTTCTGGGTACTTCTTTTTGTCTTTTAAACTCAGACAGGAGATCATGATTTATCTCTGCTGGCCTTCTGCTATGCTTGCTTTGCTTTCTGCATGTCCGAATGGATGCTCTTCTGCATACAGGAAGCTTCCCTTGGAAATGGAATAGCATTGCTGGGCCTCTTTACTTTCCAAGGTTTTAGGCAATGGGATCCTGCTAAGCAGATCCCTAGACAATTAAAAATCAGTTCTCATGAAGTGCAGGGGTTTCATTCCATTAGTTATAATTCTACTGCTTTTCTCACTTATTTTCTTCAAGAATTTAAACTTCATAGTTTCATAGTCATTGCAGCCCAGGCTGCCCTTGACCTTCATATCCTTGACCAGTTCTTCTGTGCTGTAATGAACAGGTCCAGCAGAGCATCTACCAAGTCAGTTTGTCAGTCACTTGGAGCAGGAAAAGGGCATCAGCACGCTGCAGAAAGCGTTCTGCATTGTTCACACCCAAGCTTATTTCCTTCTCAGTGGGTATCATGTTGGTTGAAGTTCCCCATAAGTAGCAGCCATGATCATGAGGTTTCTTCTTTTGTCTAAATAAGCCTTTCTCTGATTCTTCTTGATCACGTGGTTTATAGCAGGCACCTACAGCAATGTTCCCCCTGTTAAGTCTGATTCAAGGCAACTCTCATTTTATTTCAGCCACTCCTCAACACAACACAACTGTTCCTCTTTATCTTTTCAGGAATATAATTATTTTACACTATGCAGACGTATAATTACATTAAGACAGTAAGAAGTTTGGGGAAAAAAAATTTAAAGGACAAAAACAATTTGAGCTCATTCATTTACATGCAATAATCCTCAAACTTATTAAACTTAATTGCACGTTTGGTCTAATCTGGGAAAAAGTACAAATTACTAAGTATTTATTATGTGAACACAGCAGATTATTCCTTTCATAGGTAACCTTCAGTTTTCCAGTCTTTTCTGGATCAGAGTCTAAGAGCATAAAATTGTGATTGAACAAGATAACATCTGGTAGACAACATTTTAATCTCAGTATAAACCAGTAAGGCAGTAATGTCATTCTTGTACAGTAAGGAAATTGACAGATTTTGGTAACATTTATGATTATTAAGCATCCTGCAGTCACCTATGCAGTTTTAAGCAGAGCCAAAGCAGACTGTAAAGTAACCGAAGATTGAACAGGTGTAGACAAGCTTAATCCAGTGGGTTTTTTTAGTGAAATTCATTGAGCAGCAACATTCATTTCAGTGTAAATCAAATGCTTTATTAAATCCTTGTCAATTCTTCTATTTCTCTTTGTTTGAGTTATTAGCATTCAGTATTGATGTGCTCATCCACACACTGAAGTTTATGGATCCTCTTGAGTTCTCTATGCCAACAGGCACCTACAAGTTTACGTGGAATGAACAGTCATTAAGAGCTGGGTATAATTTGTCTTATAATTTTGATTTTAAAAATCCACATAAGAGCTGTACTTTTCTAATAGCAGGATCTGGAAATTTTGTTTCTTTTATCACTTTATGAATGTTAGAGATTTTCTCCCTTTAGTTTCCTCAGCTCGGTATTCAGGATGCTTTAAAAAGCAATGCTTTTCATTGACTAAATAATTAAAATATTCCATTAAGTATGGGTAAAAAATAGATACTCTAGGATCACAAGAGAACAATGTAATTTTCAGTTTTGGATACACAGGAAACTTAGGAAAAATAATACATTTTATATTTTTATTATTTAATCCCATTAATGTATCAGGACAAATATGAACCCACTGAGATATAAAAGAAGCCATCTTATTTATAGGAAGAGTGGAAAAGGTACAGAAATTATTCGTATTTCCTTTTGAAGTACATCGCTCTTTTTTTTCACAACATGTATTAGCCAGCTGAAGAAACTAGTCAATTAGTCAAAATAAACTGAACTGGTGAACCAGTCTGTCTGAAACCAAATACCCAGCAAAAAAAAAATATCTTTTTAACTAAAAGGTAAATTGGACATGCTCATTTGGCCAGAGTGCCACTGCCCAAATTCTTGTCTCTGGATAGTACAAAAAATGAAAAGAGTACAATCACAAAGGGCTATGTCTGCTTTTCCAAGTTAAATGCAGAGCAAACTGCAGTATACATCTTGTTTAGGGAGGCAAAAGGCCGTGTTAGGGAGTTTAGGAACCTAATTACACATTAAGTCCAATACAGAACAGAGCACAATTTAAAAAAAAAAAAAAAACAACACTTCCCCTTGCAGCAGCAGTGGGGTTTAATTTATTCTTGCTTTTTTATAGATTATTGAATTGTTTTCTATTGTTATTAGAGGCTCTATTGGTACTGGTAGAGGAAATTTGTTGTTCTGGATTGATACAGTTAATTCAGCATTCTTTTCAGTTCCTGTGATTTTTTTCAAAGGAGTATAAACAACATATATGTGATGTTTATTGTATTACATTTTGCAATTTCTCAGTGAGACCTGAAATATAGGTAAGAGCAAGCCAGAGGTGCAACCTAGCAAAACTAATGTGCTCTGAGGAAAAGCGAGGGGATACTTTTAAGTATTTTAGGAATCTCAGAAGAGCTATATATATAAGAAAAACTGATGAAAATCAAAATGAGTATATTTTACTATGACACTGTTGTGGTTAATATAAGATTAATATTTCAATGTTGAGGGAAAAGTCATAAGGACCATAAGTTAAAATATTTCTTTTCAGGGAGAAATAGAGGGAAATAAAGAATAAAGAAGATGCAGGCCCAACCAACTTAAGCAGACACTTATCTATATGTTTCTTTCAGACACAGTAGAATTTGTCAATAAAATCTGCTTTGATTCTAATCTGTTACTCATACAAAAAGATAGAAAACTTCTAAAATTTTGGATTACAGTGTGAATAGAAAAACATTTCAAGCATAACAATTTCCAAAGAATAATACCATAGCACACAGAAGTTTATTGCTTCCATCGAAAGGTGTTTTGATTTCAAAACTATTGCACTTTCAAATTCAGTTTCTTGTGTGTTTAAGATAATAATAAAAAAAGTTTAATCTTCTGCCACTTTTGAAAATAATGCCAGGACTTCAGATATTGCCAAAATGACAAGTCGTTCCTAGCTGCCAGAAAAATAAATCACTTAAATATCTGGAGCTTGATCAAAAAAAGAAGTGCCATTAGCTCTATGTTTTCAGTAGGAAACTCAGGATAACAGTATGTCTCTAATTCTTGCCAGTTACTCTATCTTCAGGGAATGATCCTTGATGCTTGCTTTGAGTCTGTGTAGCCTGTTTGAAAAAGCAAAAATTAAAACGTTTGGATGAAGGAATAGTTAGTTTTAGGTTCTATTCCAGTTTAGGCATGAGATGTTGACTGGCTTCTTAAACCACCCCAAGCATTTATATGCAAACTAAGAAGTGGAACTTAATGCAAATGAGTAGGAAAGTAATAACTAAAAGACAATTTAAATTTTGTGTATGTATGTATAATGTATACACCTCATTTCATATAAATTGTGCTATAGAAATGCAAGAAACTTTTGTTTGGAATATGATGGTATATGTGGCAGAAGAGTTTCCTTTTAAGTTCTAAATGTACCAATTTTTTATGAACTAGGATACTGATGAGCTTGGTGGTCTAGGACAATGTATAAAAAGCACCTTAGTGCTAGCAGTGTCTCATGAGGATGACTACAGCTATGGCACAGTGTCTTCTGTGTGGTCTGCAACTGTAGACACAAATGTCTTAATCAGAGGCTACTTTTTCACACTTGTGAAAACGAAACTAAGAAGGGTACAGAATTAAACAGCGTTTTCCAAAAATATTTTGAGCAACTGATGTGGCTTGAAAATATAACCTGCAGGTTGCAGTTAGGGCTAGTATCCCAGAATTACCTGATATAATACATAGGCTCAAAAGTAACTATTCTTACTTCTGGAAAGGCCATTAACAAGATTTAACTGATTGATATGCTTTTCAAAAATCTCAGATGTTTTAATTTTTATATAAATTACATATTAAAGGGAAATTATGGCTCCTTTCCCAGAGAGTGTTTGAAAGACTTGATGGAGAAGATAAAAACACTGTTTTGTGTATGTAATTATTGCTTCTGGTAACTGGCTGCTTCTTTGGGTTTTTTATTTGGGGTTTGTGTTTTAATTTGTTTTGTTTTGTTTTTTGGGGGGTGGGGTGTTTTTTGTTTGGTTTGGTTTTTTTTGTTTGTGTTTGTTGTTGGTTTTTTGTTAGTTGTTGTAGTTGTTTTTTGGTTTTGGGGTTGTGGGTTTTGTGGGGTTTTGTTTTGTTTAATGCTAAACTTTTAGAAAATCCTTTACTCATAACAAAATTAATTCCCACAGCTATTTCTTTTACCTTTCACAGTTTGGCAGCAAACACAATTTTCTCTGCTTTTCTCTATCACCGTATGTGCATAAGCCATATCTATAAAGTAGCATCATTTTAACATTCTTCTTTAAGTCTATTAGCATCATTTTTTCTTTATATTCGAAGTATAAATCAGCTATAGTAAGACTGCTCTCAAAAGAAGTTTGGCACATGGCAACAGAGAATTTCGTAGAGTAGTTTTAGAAGAAACTATAGTGGAGTATGAGCGAGTTTGAAGTTAAGACACAAGGCAGACCAAATCAAATAAACAACTGAACAAATGATAAGATGGAAATTTATTTTCAAGCTTTTGTAGATCTATTAATTTCTTTTTTTTGTTTTTTTACAAAAATCATCAGAGAAGGAATTACTTTTTTTTGCTGGAAACCATGTAATTGAAATAGACATGTAAAAAAAAAATTGTCAACACCTAGCAAGTTTTCCTCAAACAAGGGTGTAGAAGCTGGCTGAAGTGCTGTAGCTATTCAGTCTCCTTCATTATTTCACCCAATTTCCTGACAGAAAATTCTGTGTTTCACAGCAGGTAAGTCTGTTTCTGCTTGGCACAACTGAAATATGTGGCCAGTCAACTACCCTCATTCCCCCAAAAGGAGCCTATCTCCCAATGTTGGAAAATTAAGTATCACACAAATTTAGAATAAAATTACCAAGTTGCAACAATAGTCTCGTAATATTGGGAAGATAAAATCAAAGCATTAGATGTGAAGATTACTGTGGAGAATGCATATTAATTGAGTGTGCCAATACATCATTTTATTAAGCCAACAAAATTAGTGCAAGACACTTGCAATACATCATGGAGAAGGGCAACAGTAACCAGTGTAAGTGTAATGCCTGCAGCTGATCCATTTTCCAGGGGCTGCCTTATTAGCAGTCGGGTGCTGGAGCTGAGACTTCCAGACGGTTATTGCAGAAGCTGAAATTAGTTCACTAATCCCCATCATCGCATTCCACTGCTCTCCCTTTTACTGGTGTTTTCATTAAAGATGCAGGTATATAACCTCGCAGTATATTCCAGGTTCATGTGAAGGAATAAAGAGCTCAGTGTTTGATAGTTCAGTGGTGAGGTTTGGGGTCAGGAGGTTTAGAGGGAAGGAAACGATCTGTTGCAGGTTGCTTTTCAGTTACCATTTTATAAAAAGATTAAACAAAGATATACTTCACTAATGCTAGTGCAAAGAGATTGTTCCTGATTGAAGTCAGACTTCCTACTTCCACATTCCAGATAGTGGCAATGTGCTAACTTCTTAGTTTTGTTTTGATCGAGGGCTTTCCACCAGCCAACTCTCCTCCTGCTCCTTTGTGTTACAGCAGCATCCATGACTAGGCTTTTGTTTCCAGGTGATGATCAGTACAGCTCCCTTGGCAGTATGTTAAATGTCTGAAAGGGTTTCAGAAGAAAAAGTCAGTACTGGCATTGGAAATAGTAAATGCAGGACAAGGTACCTTCTAGATCATCTGGTTATGACTACAAGCTCATCTTTAGGGTATACATTTGGGCTTGAATTCACTGATTACTTGTTTCTGGTTTGTACATTATTTTAGCGCATATGACTATCTATATTGCATTGTAATGTGCCAATATTGCAGTTGCAAATACCATGTAAATTTATATGCTGCTAACTTCTCTGTGGTGACTATCCCCAGGTCCTGTTTTCGCTGAATGTTATGTTTATGCCACCTGTTCCCCACAGATATCTTTGGTTGCCTTCTTAAATCAAGGGAGAATTGTTTATTGCTGCTCTATACCAGCACAGACTATCTAATGCTTGCTACAAAACACACCAGTTCACACAGCTCTCTCACACAGAGGGATAAATTAATCATCTAGGATGTGCCTACTCTTGCCTCTCACTGATCTGTACAGGAAGGGAAATAGGATTACAGGTGCTTTCCAGCTTGGTTTAAGGCAATCATGTTTGGTCAGCTAGAAGATGCCTATCACGGCAAGGTTTTGTTGCACAGCTAGGGAGGGTATGCATTTTCATACCTGAGTAGGACTGAACAATCGTAATACTGCTTATGTACCACCTCTGAGAACAAAACAATTGCTAAAATAAATGCATGATCATCACATGCATTTTCTATATCTAATTATGCAAAGAAACACTCTAAAAAATAATTTTTATTCATTTTTTTCTGGTCATATGCCTGACTTCATAGTTATAACTATAGCAAATAACACGAAAAAAATAATTGCAGAAGACAGTAGATGTAGCAACATTTTAAATTGCATAGCTTTAGAAATAAAATGCTGATGCTCTCTCTCTCAGCAGAACCAAAACCTCACTGTGCATTAATGGATGATGACATCAGAGTGGTACAGGGAATGTATAATCAAAAGATAGGCTTCATGACTCCCTGAAACTCAGTTTAATGTCATGTCAGAATTAAAAAGCTGACTGAAGAAAGCTTTTAAGATGAGTTAAGATTATTTTCAGAGAACAGCTGTGGACCTCTGACCTCTGCTGCCATAGTGCCAAGGGTAGGTGAGGTTTTCAATAAGGAAGCACTAGTGCCATGCATGGTGTGGCACAGCAGAGTCTGCCTTTTCTAGGGACTGAGATCCTAGTAATGTTTAATGGGCAGATATGGTGTTTTGCTTCTTACGATTCTTGTTTTCCATCTATTCTCAGGACTCAAATTGTTCGTGATTCACAGCTGAAGTGACCAGAAGTGACTGCTGATATAAGATGTTTTGGTTTGTTTTTTTTTGTTTTTTTTTTTTTTTTTAGTGAGAGTTTAGGCCATTGGATAACCAAACATAATTCTACAACTGGAAAGTATAAAATAATTCTAGTCTATTTTAAAAATAACTGCTTATGAAGACTTCTATTAGTTGTTATCATCAGTGAGTATTGTAATGGGTTGCCATGAGAGTCATTCAGGTGAAAATGATTTGTGCTGTTCCACATTCCTCATTTATTAAAACAATCTTAATACATTACAGTATATTGCTCCTGTTTTATTTTCTTGTAGGTAGAGACAGAGCTAAAAGAGAACCTTTCTCATTTTATGCTTACTTTTAAAACTGTTTTGGTATGAGATGGAGGTCTCTAAGAAGGGATTTACCATGAACAGTTATGAAAGAAACAGAAATGTCTACTTAGAATGCTCTAAGAATGGTCAAAGAAACTTCGAGAACAGTAAAAATGTATTCCATCTCTCATGATGCTCCTTGAGTCCTCATCAGTTTTGCCATATATTTTTGTTGTCATATACCGGGACCCCATTACAAGGCCTGTACCATGACTTGAGTATACATCTCTCTCTCTGTACCTATCTGTTCCAAAGTCCTTAAACCAGGATCCCCACCAGCTGAAGAAGACTACAAAAGAAATGCTCTAACCTGTGCATCCTCAGCCAGGGAAGAAGCCTAAATCCTGAAAATATTTGACTTAAGCCCCAACATAAATAAGTTAGCTTCTGATACAGGATAGAGGGGTGTTTGGTAATACTCAGTTCAGAAATGCTGTCTTCTTATTAATTCTAGAGGAAAAGTCTGAAGGAACTTCTTTTCTGAACAGGAAAACTGATACAGGATGTTTTGTCTTCTGAGGGCTGCTGCTACTGCTGTTGTTGACTGCTATCCTCGACACTTCTATGTCAATACTCCAGAACTGGCCCCAATGCCATAGGAAAAAGACTTAGTCTCCAGAGGAAATGATGAAATAAACAATGAGACTACTCATTGTACAGACCACATGTATTAACTGGGTTATTTTAACTATGGTAAAGCTGTGCACGTATTTGAAGGACAAAACAACCTGCATCAGTTTGCCAAGGAATAAAAACTTAGTTATGAAGAGCTGATAGGAAAGGGAAAGATTATGTAAGTAATATGCACAGATATACTACTGGAAAAAAGCCAATAGCATAATAAACTGGAAAGCCAAGATACTACCTGATTATGGACACAGGTCCTACAAGAGGATGAGCAATTAAGGGCACAGATATTATCTGGACTGAATGATTAGTTGTAAACGCAGTTTTTTGGGCTTTGTGACAAGGATACAATTAACATTAATAATTTGACATTTGTGATACATTGGTGCTTGATCAGGAGGCATTTTCCAAAAGGTATCTAAAATTTGTTGATTCTGGGATTTAATACTACATGTTAACTAATTCCTATGCTTCAGGGCCTTTGCTCCTCACCTGCTGACACCAGAACATTTAGTTTCTGTGACTTCATCTTTTTCCTGAGCTTTTTCGTTTGGCTCGTTAGTTTGGTTTGATATTGTTTTCCTTTTATTTTTCTCTACTTGAAGCCCTGGAGATTACTGACAGATGAAAATGGAATGTGTGGTGCCTCTAGTGTTGTTGCAAAGCCTGTCAAGTGCTCAGCTATCTTCTGTGCTCAGGAAAGGAGAGCTAACAGTGGATGGGATTAACATAAACCGGCCATACTGGAATTGTTTGCCTTTTCCTGCAACATGCTATCTTTTCTTTCCATCATGAAGAAATACTAGCTAAAGACATTCCTTTAGGACTTTAGCACTCAAATGGACATACCTGAACTTTTCTTCTTTCACCCTATGGCCTACAGCTTTTTTTGTCACTACTGATGTTTGATGAGACTTCAGCTTGATCACAGGAAATGCTGTGTGCACTGTTCCAGGTTAAAGGCCATTGCACTGATACTCGCAATTGCAGACACCTAAAACCTTTCCTGAAGACCCTCCTGATTCTTTTTTCTGCTCAGATACATGCTGACCTAGGGTTTTTTGGGTCCTAGATGCTGTGACTGTGCTAATAGGGGATTGTCATGGTTTGACGCTGGTTTAAATGCCAAACACACGAAATCCAATTATATGCATAAGGGGAATATGGATTTATTGAGAAAATATAAAGAAACTTCGGGGCAAAACAAGGTCCACACTTAAACAGTTGCAATATACAGAAAAGTTTATTACTAACAGAATGAGAAATGAAAAAAAAAATGATAAGAAATCAAAGCAAACCTTTAAACACCTTTCTTTCCCAGTGCCCCCTTCTTTACTACAAACTTTACACAAGCGAAAACAAAACAAAACCATGGGATTTTTGGTCAGAGTTTCCCTTTTTTAAGAGTCTTTTTATGCTTAAGGAAAAGAGATTCTTCTGCTGTGCCACAGAATTTTCACAAACCAACAGTTCAGTCTGCCCAGAGAAACAATCTGTTGAAGTGAAAAAGGTATCTCTCCCCTGAATCTTTCACAGTCTTCCCACACTGCCAAGTCATGGGCCACAGAAAAAAAATAGGGTTTTAGTTTTTTAAGGATGAGTTGTCTCATCCTGAAAGCAAAGGTTCTCTGCTTCCAATCTCTTTAACAGCTTCTCACAAATTCTGTATGGCCTGGCGTGGGCCTTTCTTTAAAGTCACAGTCTGCACAAGAATTTCCCATCCCCCCAAGTTTTTACAAAGGGATTAAAATTCTTTCTATGGCTTTGCAAGAAGCATTTTTAAGCTCCGCGCCAAAAGCACGACCGCCCTCTTTTCCCGTTGCCATCCAGCTGCCATCCCACATGGTCTCGCCCTTCCCTTCTGTTTCTGACCTTGGGGTCGCCATGTTCAGCTCCGTCCCATGTGACTTTACCTTCTCTTCCTTCCTCGCTGACTTTAAAGAAAGGGTGTCCTTGTTGGCCGCGGCGTGTGGTGTTTCTTCGTTCTGGCGTGAGCTGTGCTGGATGCAGGGATGCCGCACGGGCCCCGTGAGGGGTCTCAGCGGCTTCAGATCATCTCGGCCACGCGGTCTCGGTGACACCCTGCCTGCGGAGCCGGGACAGCTCTCCCCTGGGCTCCCCTGGGCGGGAAGAGCCGGCCCTGCACCACCACCGCATCGATGGGGGGGCTTGGCCTTTGGCCACCTCTCGGCCCTTAAGGCAAGAAACAAAGAGACTTCCCACACTTGCTTCCTATAAATATGCGATTGCAGAGGCGCTACCAGCCCTCTCATTGGGTTAGCAACTTATCCATCAACCAAGTTTCAACCTACCACAGGGCTGGTGAACCTTTTATAGCCCTGTGGGAAGACAAAGAGTGTCCAAACTGTTCCGTGAGAGATTTTTAAGAAGTTCTTGATTCAAACAGTCCACAGTGCAATACTCTGGGATTGAATTTATCACCTCCAAGCAGTTTGAGTTCTTAGTGATGAGCTGAAATTGAACCATTATCGCCAATCATTTCTGTGGTGTGTCTGACATGCGGCAACTTGATTGTATTGAGTGGTTCACACAGGAATTAAATTCCAGCATAAAGTTGCTGGCTTAAGCCAGAAGTCTTTTATTTATTTGCTAGGTCACTACTACTATATGTGCTACTATTATGCAAGAAGATTTATCCACTGAAAATTCCTCAGACTGAAAACTGCATTTTCTGCCTAATGGGTTTTAAATTATACATAAACTGTGCAATTTTCAGATGTGATGCAAATTCTTCTGTCACTATGTCTTGTAATATGGAGGCTGTTTCCATTAAAGTGACAATTCTGTGCAGATGGACTACAATACCTTCAGTTTCAAAAACATCCACTTGGAGTGCTATCACATACTAGCTAAGATTTTGTAAATATTTCTGCTTGTCTTTATCTTGACTAACAGTGATACACACTGTTAGAAAAGAGCGGACTCGTGTATTAAAAACAGTGTTTGATTCTGGGTTTTATATAAAAAAAATGAAACACCAAATATATGGAGATCTTACCATTCAATTTCATGAATCTATGCATTGCCTGCTTTTTGTTGTTATTTTATAACCCAGTAATTTGTTTACATAACTGTGCCAGCATGTGGCACCATGGGCAGGTATCTCCCTCTTCCACAGTGGTACAAATGCAGAACTACCGCTGGCAGCCATTGCCATTATCCCCCATTAAAGGATAAGGGAAATGGGCATTTCGGCTCAGATTTCAGTAAGTCTTGAAAAACCAAACAACAACAACAACAACAAGCCCCTACCCTATTAAAGTTTAGAGAGGTTATCTCTGAAAATTATGCTTTTTTTTTTTTCAGAGGTAATTATGACAGGCTCAGTAATCTGCTCTGTTGGCAGATCAGTGAACAGGTTCTGCTGTGACAAGTGATAATTAGGGGACTGGTTCTTTATTAGTACAGATTTACATGGAAAAAGATACCTGGCCGTGGAGCAGTGTAAATTAGTTCTGTGAGCACCAGTCTCAGAAATAGTTTTGTTTAGGAAAAAGAAAAAAGGGGAAAAAACAAAGGATTTTGATAGCATTGTATGGTTGTAAGCCTGTCATGGCAAGCAGCACCCACATAGTGTGCTATGCTGACATCCATAAGCAACATCAAATAGTTTTGCCCTTTCTTTCCCTACTGTACACTCTGTAAATAAATTGAGACTTGGCAAACAAACTGTTTTCCGAGGGACTTCTTAGATGCTCTTTTATCCATGCTATACTGTTCTCAAATGCAAAACTAAATGGAATTGTCATGAAGCTGATACCACTCCTGGTATTTAATTCAAGAAGTAATCCAGTATAGTTACAGCAAAAAGTATGATCTAGAGTGTGCCTTGCTCTTTGTGTAGGATAGAACTGATTATGGGTGTCTGCTGTAAGAATCAGCTGTAGAAAGACTTAGGGAGGCAGCAATCTATTTTCTTTTCGCACATCATTCAAAAAAGGACTCCTAAAGGGCTAAGAAGAGAAAATGTAGCTAAAAGTCACTCTTTTCGCCCCAGCTGTAGACTCTGTTTTGGAAACTGGTGACAATGTCAGCATACTTTTTTCTCTGTGCTGATTCAGAGCACTGTGTACTGTTTTACCCATCTCTGTGCAAGTTGAATTCACAAGAACCTGGTGAATTTTTAAAAGCATCTTGGCACTGAAACCCTTGTGTATATGTGTTCTTTGGCAGATATCAGTCTTTAAATCATACTTTATCAAGCAAGCAACTATGATTTTAAAATGGCATTCTATTGTGCTATTATTTTAATGAAATCTGAACTATATGCAGCAGTTCAAAGCTGGAGGGAAGTGATGAAAAAGGAGTACACACTTTAAACTTCTACAACACGTTATTAATGTGGCATTTTTTCCTGATAATATGGTTCATTTCACATTACAGTCTTATCAGGTTTTTGTTGTTTTTTATTTTTATTTTTATCTTCCATTCATGCTGATTTGATGCTGACACTTCGCTTTTATGTGCTTACCCATCTATTCTTGTTTGTATTTACAGCAATTCTTCACTACTTTTATTCTTAGGCATTTGCATCAGTTATTAATAGCAGATGGGATAGAGAGGAACATAATTGCATGATTCAGCAGCAGTCATGTCTGTTTAATCAGTAGCATCTGACACAGCATGCATTTACTGCATGATTGCACTGTCATGTTTGACACAAATGATGGATCACTGCTTCAGATAAGTTTTCAGTACTTGTTCATTGTAAACACTACTATATTGTACTTTTCTTACATCCACTCATCAAAAATTTCTGACCGTAATTGCAATTCAGCCAGTGCTGTCTTGGTTCTAAAACAGTCTAGATATTGATTACTTTATAGTACATTCTCCTAGGATGGCTGATGTATCAGTTACAGTTTGCTGTGACAACCTCACATGAATCTTCTGTTGTAAACTCTCACTTAAAAGAATTTGAAACCTAAAGAAAGCATTGTTGCTGACTGGTATATTTCTGTGATATTTTCCCTTACAGTAGATATGCTCATTTCATTATCAATGATTACTAAAAATTACTTTACTTGAATAAATATGTCTTTTCTGTTCCCCCGATTTGTCAGATGCACCAGATTGTATTTAGCTGAGGTGTTTTTTTGAATTTCAGAAATGTTTATCACTCTTCTTTTATATTTGTTCTCTTCATTGAAATATAAAATATTTCAAAGCACAGTTTGATTTCTTCCATTTCAAGTGTACTTAAATACAGCACAAAGAAATCTCATAAACTTTGTCTATGTCTCTCTAAACTTTGTCTATCTCATAAACTATGTCTATACCACGAAATAAATCAGGCAGGAGTATACCTTAGGGCCCCGAGGACACGGTTTGTGACGTGGCTGCCATGATGTACAGCTAGACAGTGATCCCCCCCAGCAGGGAGGGTTTGCACATGAGCACCTGCTGGGGAGATTCTTTCACCATCCACTCAGCTATGTCTAGGAAGGTGCATCTATACTCACAGGTTAAAAGGTGGTGCTGCCGGGGCAGTGGAGCTTGGTCACATAAGATCTTAATTGACTGCATTGGTCCCTGGCACAGTTCTGTCGTAGCACTCTCCCAGACAATGCCAAAGCACATTCTGGAAAATCCCCCACACTGGGACCTGCTCTTGTCCTGGAGCCAAGGAAAATGTGCAGCCTTTTTATGTATGGACTGCAGAGAGCAGACTCCAGGGCCAGGTTGCTTCAGTTCCTGGGGCAATACCAGGGCCCAAACCCTAGCAAAGAGCATGTAAACAGCTCAGCAATGCAAGTGTCTCAGTTAGTGCCTCAGCCAGTGCAATACACAAAGACTGCACAAGCAATTAACAGATGTTCATGCTGTGTATGATTGTAAAGGAAATCCAATGGAAAATTAATGTGCTATTTAAGATGCTGCAAAGATTATTAATTTAGTTCTTTCAGATGTAAACCCAAGAAACTCAGATACAGGCTCTTAAGAACCACATATACTTGAAGTTTTAGTTATTTCAATGCTGTTCATTTGAAGTCTTAAGATTATTATTTATAGTCAGGAAATGTGATGGAACAGTTGATTAGAGCATGGTGCTAATAACACCAAGGTTGTGGGTTCAATCCCTGTATGGGCCATTTACTTAAGAGTTGGACTGGATCCTTTTGGGTTCCTTCTAACTCCAGATATTCTTCGAATCTGTGAATCATGCCAGATATGCTGGACAGAATCTGGAGACAGGAACACCTCAGTTTTCCTTAAGAGTGGTGACTGAAAAATAATATTTAGCTTCTTAACTCAGAAGTCCTGTTTATTACAAGGAAATTAAAATATAATAACCAGATATGTGGGGTGAACCAAATAGAAATGAGGGAGGTGAAATCAACTTCTCTCTTTCACTGTCTTTCCCTCTTTTCTCAGTTTCTCAGTTCCTACATGTCCTGCAGATAATATCTGCTCATTACCTCCCAATCTTTTTCTGCTCCCTAGAACCTGCTTCCAGTTGAACCTGGTATTTTCCTGATAACATTTCAGAAATTTCCTCATGCAGCAGCCTGCTGAATAGCCACAGACTTCTTAAACCATGAGCAAACAAATGAAACATTTTGTCTGTCACAAATCATTACCAGGGGATAATGAGTTAACTTTACAGAGGACACATTGTTAAACTAAATGTCTCAGAGTTTTGCCATACATCAAAATATTAATGATAGATGTGCATGAGCAGAAATTGCTGCTGCTCCAAAACTGTGAACCCCTGCCTTCCCTCCCCCCCAGGCTCTGTTCCTTCTCAGACACAGATGAGTCAGCAGGCAAAAAAACATTATAAATCTGCATAAGGGAGGACATGATAAATAGGAAGGAAGGAAGTCTAAAGTAAAATTTCATACATGGGGACTTGGATCAGGTGATACGGACAAACCTGAGCACTTTCCCTTCTTTTGTTTATTGATGGTGAGCTGGTGGTCTTGTAAGGAACCAGGGAGGAATTAGTGATGGCGTTGGGCTGATTCGGTTGAGGCTTTTAGTCTTTGATAGCAAAAAAAGATTAAAAGTGAAAGTGGAGTTATTGTGCCAAAATTGATCATGATATATGCAATAGGTACTGGCAGAGGCCTTTTGAAAACAGTTTATTATTTCAATAATACTTCTCGTACTGCAGTTTGTGCATTTTTAAGTGTATGATTTATTGAAGTCTCCATTAAAGCTGAAGAGCTTTGTGCAGCTGCTGGAAGCAATAGTCAGATATTTCAATAACTATCTTCAGGCAAGCAAAATGTGTGATTCCTGGAAATTCTTTTTTATGAAGGGACATTTTGCACTGCATATATTTCCTACTCTTGGCTCAAGTGTTTTATATCATTTTGACCTGAGTGAATATATTGTTAATGTAACTATAGCAGGTGCACTAATGTCATTGCACCTTATGGCAGGACATGACATACCCCAAGGGTGAGGAAAGGTTAGATTGGTTAAGCTCCCTTGAACTTTGTGCAAAATAAAGGAATTCTGCAGCTATACAAATCTTAGGGCTACTTCAAGCCATAGAAATTACTAATAGAACATAGCAAATAATTCATAGCAAAGTTTGCTGCATATTTTTCCCTATCTTTGGCTGTGATTAAGCATAGTAATAAGAGCAACTTAATAAAGGAAAATTATTTGTGTTCCAGTTAGTTAAATTATTTTTGTATTTAAAGTATATGCAGCAGGATAAAGTATGTATAGTAGGATGACTGTCCGAAGACTGTGTTTGTAGAAGAGATAGTTACTGACTTAAGATGGACACCTAGGGCTTATCTCAGTTCCAGTGAATTAAATGGTGCAGACACCTCAGTACTGAGTCTTGATTGTACAGTTAGAGGGATACAATGGTCCCATGTGGGATTTCTGTCTTCAGTCAAAGAATTCCTGGCACAGTTCAAAAGAGCACTTCAGAGGCAATTTGGAGGTTGTCATCTTCTTTTGTATTGTGCTATTTAGCTTAAGGGCCTTAAAAAAAATAAGCTCTGGCATGATTACTTTACTTGTATATATAGCCATTGTAGTATTGGAAAGCACTTAGCTAATTATTAATATTCTCCTATGCTTTCTGATTAGTATTATAATAAAACTTATCAGAGAATGAAGAACTAAAATAATGCCTAAACTATATGAAGGACCTAATAAATCTGAAAGAAAGGTCTTGGATGAGCAACCATTAGATGTGTAATGTCTAAGAAATGGATGTTGCTCTCTCTAACAACTTAGAGGTTAAAGTGTTTTCAGTGCTTCGCAAAAGAAACTCATGCTCTAGCTCTTGCATTCTAGGTCTTACATTTATAAATAGATACTAAAACCTATGTCCAGTATGTCAGGGCATGTAGAAGATGAGTATCTGCTTCACTGAGCTTATATGATCAAGGATTGTTTTGATGCTGAAGGGGAACTGATAAACAGGAGCACAGAGCCTGCACCTGAGGAGACATAGGAAGCAGTGCCAAAGACCAAAAGTCTTGAGCTACTATTTGAAGTGCCATCAAAAAATATGCAGACAGAGCTTTGGAGAGGGCCACCTGGATTTTGTGACTGAAAAGAAGTGGAAAACAAGGAATGTAAGGTTTTGGAATATTCACAGGAGGCTCGAGTGACTATGTAATGTTTACAAGGGATTTTTAGGGGAAGAGAATTGAGGAGATGCAAAGCTGGGGCAGGTGAAGGGGGGTATGAAAGAGCTGATCATATGTAAAATAGGGCTGGACAGTGCACTTGTGTGACTGAGCTCTGCCAGATCACCACAGTGCACTTGTGTGGCTGAGCTCTGCCAGATCACCACAGGCTGTCCTGCCTTATTCAAAGACTCATAACTCTCTCTGCATGATCTCGTTCTCCTACCTATGCGTGTGAGCTGCTGGGTGGACTGGCATGAATGCAGTGGGTGACAGCTATCAGAGTCAGACTGGGGTGTAGGTGCCCTATACTACAGTGCAAGCAGCTGGGGGGCTGGGGTCTTCCAGCTGCTGTGTGGGAGCAGTGTGGGTCCTGAAAACCAGATACTAGAGGGACTAGAACAAGCAAGGGGATCAGCACTGATGGCTTGAGCAGGACCATCGGTCACAGCCTGGGTACCAGGTGCTGGCTGCAGAGACAGTGAGTGTCTGTATTACCCCCAAAACACGTGGTCATGGATATTTGCCAGAAAACTCCAAGCTGAACTCACCAGCAACTTGAAGGAGGCCCCAGATTTGGGGTGTCAGGTAGATGGAAGGTCTGTGCAGGTATTTGAGGGTAGCTGCAGTGTGGAATGCCTGTGGTACAGGTGTGTATCTTCTGTCAGCGACCACAGGGATGGCCAGCTGGTGAGCTGCCATGCGTACACGCACGTGAGAGACTTGCTGTGTCTGCCAGCCCAAGAGGAGGAGGGGATGGGGCTGTCTGTGTTTCTGTAAGTCCTGGTAGCATTAGGCATGGCTGTGGGTGCCTTCCTTCTCTGTTTCAGGCCCTGGTTGTGTTTTTTTTTTGCTTATGCCTGGGGAATATGCACTTGGCTTTTCTGCTGGTTGAACTTACAGATGGGAAAGCAGCAGCTGCTGCGTCCATTGGTCCAGTCAGGAGGAAACCCCAGCTCATGGACCTGTTGGAGGCAGCAACTTGTAGCATCCCTTAACACCAAATATTTCATATACTATAAAAGAGGAAGGGAAAAAAATGTTCAGTCATTCTAGTTAAAACAGCTCTTTGAAAATGGGAAGGTTAGAAAGTATCTGTTTCTGTTCACTACTTTGATAAAAGCCATAGAGTCCAATCTGTAACCAGGAAATAGATTTCATTTTTTGGAATGACTGAAGACCTTGATTGATTGTAAATACTGTGAAATTAAGCTACACTGAATTCTAAAATGTCTGTTGTGTTCCCAAGAGCATTCAGAAACAGTGTAAGCTTTTACAAGCTTGGGTTTGTTTGTTTGTTTTAAAGGTCCAAACACATAATTACTTTGGTGTTATTCTGTAATAAAATGAGTTAAATATTGAAAATGTTAACATTAAGATAATCTGTATGCCAGCCAAGATTGTGTCACAGCCTCCTGAAGAGCTGACACTGAGAAGTTGAACTTCTTGGTGTCAGTCATCTGTTCAGCAAAGAATGCCACTGCATGACTGACGGGTCTCATATCAGCACGGGATTGACCGTGCAGCTCTTTAAACATGTTGTGACAGAAACAATCTGAGCCAGCTTTAGCGGGGTTAGCACATTAAATTACTGATGTCAAGCCTCAACAGTGCCTACTGAAGAAAGTATAATGCTCTTGTATGACCCTCATATTGAAGGAGAAAATAAAGAAATATGTCTTTGCTCCTGCTATTCTCGTGGTGATAAGCAATTAGAAATTTGTGAATATACAATCAAGAGAAGGATCTTTTTATCTCAGAAGCATAAACCGCAATATTAAAATACACTGGTTCTTCATTAAGTGAGTGAAACACTTAAATTTTATCAATATTAAGTGCTGTTGATGTAAAACTTCTTTAGGAGGAGCTGTGTGCTTATTTAGACCTCTTGCTATTAAACAGACGTGCTGGCTCTGCGATTGGATTTGTAGAGAGACAGACTCCTGGCAGTAAAGAACAGCTGCAGCAATGAAACTGAAGGTTAAACTGGTTTCATGAGAGACTCAGGAGAGACTCATACACATGTGAGACAACTATGAGAATACAGGCGTAAAATTAGTTAAACTTGTGAATTTCTCCAAGTTTTAGTGCTATTTTTCCTAAATCAGTTTCCTTAGGGGAAAAAAAAAAAAAAAGTGAGGAAAATGGTGGAATGGACAGACCATAATCCCAAACAAATCAGAGAAAAATTCCTGAGGAGAGGAAATGCAAAAGAGTTTGACTAATTTGCAATCCAAAGAGAACCATGTGGTTTTGGGACTCTGCGGGGGTACAGCAGCCAGAGAAGGTGCCCTGAGACAAAAGTGCAGCATTTGTCTGTCGAGATGTTGTGAAGCTTCTGAAAACACTTGCCTGAGATGGGCTTCCTTTTGATTAGAGCTAGATCCTCTGGAGGAGTCATGAGTACAAATTAGGTTTTGGGTTGTGTTGTAGAAAATGTTTTGGATCCTAAACTCCAGACAGAGTATGAGAAAAAGTGAACACCTCTGTATGAAAATTAAGCCATATGCTGTTGGGATACAGAGCTACAATAGCCCCCTGAGAAAGCACAGCATATATTTAACACTTTTAAGGAGGATTGAGACAAATGAGTTCAGCAGGGATACAGAATCTTCTCCCAAATAATGAAATACTTTCTTTCTAAAATGTTATCAAGACTTGCTCTTTTATTTCAAATGGAAGTGACTTCACCTGTGTTGTTTTTCTACCCTAAAGAATGTATTATTTAGAGCAATTCACTCCTTGGTACCTGTGTCTCAACACGTTCGGACTGTTCTTCTCAATTAGCTGTTAGCCATCTCTGCTGTGTCTGAACCTGAGTTGGTCCTGCCTTAAAATTTAATTTAAAACCAACCAGAAATGTAGAGGAGACTGCAAAAGTAGGTATGCTTTAGAGCCATGCTTCTGATGCTCTCTCTTTTCTTCCTGTACTACTTCTGTGTTCACTTCTGCCACATGACAGTGATTTGGCAGGAAGAGCTGCAACTATCTTTATCCCAATAAAGGCTAAATTACTAAGACAGTAAAACTGAATTCACTCCAGCTCAAGAAGGGCTTGAAATTAGGGGACTTGACTTCCTGGAAGAGTCTATGTTCAGGTAAGTGAAATTCTGCAGTTTTGGAATTCCTTTTTCTTTTCAAGTCTTTTATTTAAAAAAAAAGAAAAAACATACACATTTTGTTTGGAGCCCAGTTGCACTATGACGTTGTTAGAGCATTCTTGTCAGCCCATCCAAAGGCATAAGCATAGAAACAGCTTCTTCTGCATTAGGTGGGGCAAGTGAAGGAGAAAGATTAGAGGCTGCTTGTATAGGGCAATTGTGTAAGTATATGGATGTATTACTTTAATAGCTTTAGTAGGACTTTAAAATCAGACACAGAGGTAACTAGTGAATTTTATCTTTAGAAAATAAGCTTTTTGACAAGGTATTTTTATTTTCCTGATCGTTGGCACTGTCTTAATCCTGTTCCAAAGCAGCCAGGAAACTACAGTGCTCAATCCAAGCAATGCTCTTTCTAATGAAAAAGTGGAGTAGTTATAACACCTGTGTCTGATGTAAAACTATGTGTTCTAGTTTGAAAGCAAACTAGTGAGAGACTCCAAGTCAGAAATACAATTTAATAGGAAAAAAAAAATAAAAGCAATAGTACAAAAAACCCCACCCACTGAGTCAGAGTACAAACCTGACCCCCTGATGGTCAGGGGGTTAGTAGCAGTCCAATTAAATGGTGGCTGCAGTCCTCCTGGAGTGATAGTTGGGTTGAAGCATTGATCCTGTAGAAGGGTCTGGTCTTCCTCTGGAGGTCCAGCAGTGGTGTAGAAGGCTCTGGTCTTCCTCTGGGAATCCAGTGGAAAAGGCTGCCTTAGGCAGTTCCAAGGCCAGGTTATATCCAGGTGGGAATGCCTGGCTCCTCCCTCCTGGGTAATAGGATAAGTCCATGAGTCATGCAGTGGTTTCTTGATGGCCCATTGTCTGTTATCAGGGGTGGGTCATAGCAGGAGATAACAGCTAATGGCCCACAGCTGGTGGTAATAGAATACTTAGATACATCTATATTGTAACCTAGGACACTGTGCCAACAAATAAGCAGTATTCCTTTGCAGAGCAGTCCTGGTTTTGTTAAAGGTTTGTGCTAAGAACTGTTTTAGGAGAACCTCCAGTCTATCTCTATAGCTACATTTCTGTTTTCAGGTAGGTTCAGTGCAAACAATAGAAATAAGAGTCTGAACTTATCCTCTCTGCTTGAGAATGTTATAAACTGCAGGAGTAGTTGCAGAGAAGAAAAGGGAGTTGTAGCTGCAAGCTGGTGCTTCTAAGAAAAGGATGCTTTCATTTCAAGCACAATTCACATTGTACAAATAGCAGGGTTATACCTTGAACTTAAGAAACTGCATTGGTAGGGAAAACAATTTTTAAATTTTGATTTAATGACTGAATAGTAATTTTTACATTGCCTACATGTTCATAAAATTTACATTTGAACCTCTTATTATAGCAGAATTTTCAATATTTCCCTGTATAAATATACTGTGATATAAAGGAAATTGTCATGTAGCAGATTTTCTATTAAAAAAAGCAGGTAGTTAAAATGAAATATTTAATAAAATCAAGCCAAGGCAATGGTCATTCATTCTTTATCCATTTCCTGCTGCTAGTGTTGGGGAAATAAAGTGAATATGTGGGTATAAAATATTTTTCTCAAATCTTCTGTAAGATTTCAACTGTGAAAGGCTCTTATTTATTAAAAATTCTTTATTTGCACCTATGACTGTTGTTGCAACTAGCCCTGTAGTAACCCCAGAAGGATATAATTTAGCTAGGCACCTTGTAAAATCTGATTGCCTTTTCCAAAAGCATATGTAATAACACATAGACTTCTCTTTTTGATCACAGCCTATTCCTTCCGTGTCATTACTTAGGGTCTACTCAGTTTTGTTAATTTTGCCTTAGTTAGGGACATCCTTTAGTATTTGTTTGTTTGTTATTGGGTTTATTGCAATTGTTGGGGAGGTTTTAGGTGATTCTCTGGGGGATCAAAAGCAGGGTAGTACCATGTGCTGATCGAAGATGGCATGACAAGAAATATGTTTTTATATTGTGTCATGGGGAAATTTACTGACAAAAAAAGAAGTATCTCTGCTTGGGCCAGCTCCATTTTTCTGGTTGACAGAATGAGTCAGAGCTAACTTCATGCACAACACCTTGCTATGGTTTAGCCCCAGCTGAGACCACACACCTACTCACTCATTTGCTCTCCCCAGTGGGATGGGGTGAGAGTAGTGGTGAGAAAATTCATAGGTTGGGGTAATGACAGTTTAATAAGTAATGCAAAAGCTGCACACACAAGCAAAACAAAATAAGGAATTCATTGACCACTTCCCAAGTTCAGGCTGCTGTTCAGCCATCTCCAGGAAAGCCGGCCTCATATGTCCAATGGTGACTTGGGAAGACAAAAGCCATCACTCTGAATATCCCATGCCTCTTTCTTCCTCTCCCCTCTTTATATGATGACCATGATGACGTATGGTTTGGAATATCCCTGGGGTCAGTCAGGACCTGCTGTCCTGGCTGTGTCCCCTCCCAGCTTCTTGTGCTCCTGCAGCCTGCTTGCTGTAGTGTGAGCAGCAGAAAAGGCCTTGACTCTGTGCAAGTGCTGCCTAGCAATAGCTAAAACATCCCTGAGTTATCAACACTGTTTTCAGCACAAATCCAAAACAAAGCAGCTACTATGCAAAGGAATAGCTCTATGCAAGTCAAAACCTCAAGCACACACCTAAAGTTCCCATTCATGTCAATGATACCATGTCCTCTGTAAAAAAATGCTGCACAAACTTATTTTTTTTTCTACTCGTGTCTTTAATTAACTTCTTTTGAAATTATTGAAAGAACTATTTTGAAGTGAATGTATGTCTGTAGGGATGCTCCTTAGAGACTTTGGTTTTTCTACAGTAGGTTCTCATTTTACTTTAAATCTTACAGTACACCAGCTTTTAAAATTGGAAATGTGTCTAGCTTTTTAACTCTGATTATAATCTGCTGAACAATTAGATCAAATCCTGGCTAGATAATGTGGCTTGTGTTCTATCTGTATAGTGTTGGCCTTCTTAATATCCTTTTCCTTTGCTGATTTATACCTCTGCATGCCTCAGAAGTTCCTTAATCATCTCTTTTAGATTGCAAGATCTACAGTAAAACCTTTTGGTTTTAATACCTTAATTGGATGCTGTTAGTATGCAAAGGGAACTTCTCTGTAGATAGTAGAGACGTCAAGTAATGTTGTTGCGGAGTGAAATACCCTGATAGAAATCTTTCTCCCTGTTGAAGGCAATGGGATATTTGCCTTTGGGGTATTATATAGCAGCATCAAAATATTTAAGAAATTATAGCATAAATACTTGGAGGGAACAAACAACCTTTAACACAAAATGATAAGTGGAGGGGTGGGAGTCCTCACTGGGACTTATTTCCTGCTCCCAACCATCTCTTGTAAAGTTTTGATTTTGTGTAGGTCTTTACTTTCATTCTATCTGATCTTGATACCACTTAGTAAAGGAAAATAGCTTTTTAATAGAGTATGGAAATTGTATTATAATATATAAAATAATTTAAATATTGAATTTATGTATAATATTGAGTACTTACAATAAAGAAATGTACAGTGCAAGCTTACTCTTATATCCAGTTAAATTTTGTATTAATTACTCTTTCTAGAATAGGGGTATATGTTTTTTCTTTTCTATCAATTTGACTTGAATTTATGTATTCTAAAAAAACTATTTTCAAGAACTTTTAGCTTTAAATACAAAATTGTCATAGTAATAATGGCATTTAAATGCTGTGTAAATAATGAAGACACCAAGAAGGTATATCAGCATCAGCCTGAAGAAATTTCCACCCTGATGTGGATAAACTGCCTCCTTTCCAAATCCTCAGAGACATGGGAAATAAGGAATTCAATTATTTTCAGATGCATATCCTTTGAATATTTTGTTGTATTTAGGATTAGAAGAACATGGGAACCAATGCCTTGCACTTATTCCCTACATTTTAGGAGGAGTACAAAATGATTGCTGATGAATTTTATTTATCCAGACTTTTTGTCAAGAAAGAAAATAGGCATAAATTATATCTATCAGTCTTCAGTCAGTATCCATCTCTAAAATGATGCTATTCTTCTGTGTCAGAATCCCTACCTAACTTTTTTTTTTTTTTTTTTTTTTTTTTTTTTTTTNTTTTTTTTTTTTTACTTTAAACACCTTCAGCATCTTTCCTTGAGAATAACAATGAGCTTACATTTCATTTACACTTACTGGTACTAGCTTCCATGAGAATTGCATTTTGCATCCATAGATGGTTATTTCAAATCCTTTATTAGCAGGAATACACTGCAGTCTGTGTTGCACTTCTTTCTACATTCCAGGAAAACCAATGACCAGCTCCTTTTTAAAGCACTGAAAGATATTTGACTAGAAACTCAGCAGCTGTAGTCTGTATTCCCCATGAACTGCCGGGGTCATTGTTCAGAATGGCAGTTACAGGTGTTTAACTTTCAAGTGTATAGAAAAAAAACAGTTTCTTGAAAAAATTCTTAAATGAAAAGCGGTGTCTGTTTACTTGAGTAAGAATTTGGAATTACAAGAATTATCTGATAATTTTCTTCCAATCTTCCTCTACCTTTGATGCTTACATCTATCTAAAACCTATCTTTAAGTAAATGGACGTATTTGATGCACAGAATGTGAATTCCCTATGAAAGAAAAAATACTGAAGCTTCCTCTTGCTTTTCTTGCTCTCTCTTTTCTTTTTTTTTTTTCTTTTTTNTTCTTTCTTTTTTTTTTTTTTTTTTTTTTTTTTCCATTTTTGAAGAAGTCAACACCTGGGAATGGGAAGGAGGAAATAAAATTGCACCAAAAATTGAAAGGGAGAAATGGTATTTTATTGCTGAATTGAGCTTGGGGAAAATAATTTATCAATCCATTCCCATCCACTGCAGATGCAGCTGATGGAAAGATTTGATTAGAAGGTACATGTACCTTCACAGAGGAGAAAACCAGAAAAATTATTACACTAGCAGAACCTCAGCAAGAAAGAGTAGCTGCAGAATATAACTGAAGTTGCAAGTACAAAATTAGATACACATTTTGACTAAAATTACTGGGGTAAAATGGCAGTGCTTTATGCCTCTTAAAATATGTCTCTCCATTTCTGGGAGTTACATTTTACTACACTAGCCATTGGGTTCAAATAGAGTAACTACATAACACTTGGTACTTTATTACAGGAAACTTTAAGGTCATCTAAAATCTTTGATCTAAAACATCTACAAGTCTCCTAATTTCCTATTGTAATCCTATTTTTCTTATTTTTTGAAGAGTTTAAAAATCCTGTAAGTAGTATGTAAATCGATATTTAAAATCGATAATAATTTTAATCGATTATTATATAAAAACCTATATTTTCCTTATAAAAACTCCCGACAAGATCTACAAGTTCTCGAAAGAGCTAGAAATTTTCAGAACTCAAGTATTGCAACTGAGAAAAAATGGGGTTTCGGGGGGGTTTTTGCTTGTTTTGTGGTATTCCGTGTCTTATCTAGTCACTCCCATTCCTCCCCTTGTGAATCTGGAGTCCAGTTTGAAAATATCACAAGGGAACATTGGAGTTCCTTCTAAGCTAATCTGAAAATTTCATCAGTGACTGTGTATATGCGTGAGTAATTATATGGATAGATGATGGTAGTTTATAGACACAAGACTACACTGCAATAATGTACAATGTTCACAGTCAGCTACAACTCACTGAAATGCTAGAACTTAGTTTTCAGGTTTGTTACATTGTCTTAATGTTGGCCATGATGCATATAATCTTACACTGAGCCCCCTCTCTTTCTTTCACATTGGGCTCAAGCAGATTGCAGTGTAATGTCGGGTCATATCTTGCTGTTATGATATCCTTTACTGGTGTTTTCTTCCCTCTGCTGATCATTTAAACTATATTACTATTTTAAACATACTACTATTTTAAAACATATTACTATTTTCAACCCTAACCCACTTTCCACACAAAAGACAAAGGTGAAAGGGAAAATCTGAACTACCTCATAAGCAGTGTAGCACTGCTTGGAGGCATGAAACCAGGAGGTAAGTGGGATTGAATGACTGGCTGCCACTCATTCCTCTATGTCCCTAGCACTTGTGAGCAGGGGCTTTGCTGACTCCACAGTGTTTTTCCTGGACCAGTGTCCTGATTTCAGCCAAGGACAGTGCTAAGTTTTTGCAGTAGCTGCGAGGGGGCAGAGCCCGGAGCCACGTGGGCATGCCCAAGACCCTAATTTTATTCAAAACCATTGTGTGTCATTGCCAGGGGCAGGAGAAAGGGACACTCTCTCTTGCTTCTGAAAATGGTGTTCCTTCTGGTGGAATAAGTGTGGCAGACAGGGGTGTTGCAATCCGGTTTAAACCCAGAAGAGCAAAGAAAACTAAGTGTCTGTATAAACTGGAAGGAACTTTGAGAAGGTTCAAAATATTCCCAAAAATGAGAGTAAAACCAAACGAGGTTGGATGTTGGTGCCAAAAAATTGATGTATTTTATTTAATAGTGAAAGAGGCAAAGAGAAGGAAAGAGAAAAGAAAGAAAGAAAGACATAAAGAAAGAAGTGTGTGTGGGGGGTGCAGAGACAGGGAGAGGTGACAGGGGTTAGGTGGAAGCAAATCACCCATCCAGGGGTCCCAGTGATGTCTCGTTGCTCCCCTCCATCTGGTCTTCTTGGTGGTGAGGGTCCCCCGCTGCCATGCCATGCGGCCACACGCAGCCACACACCGCCACATGCCAAAGAGTAAAGAGTTCCGTGGATTAATGTACACCTTGGGCCAGGTGGGAACGCCCATGTGCCTCCCTTGCAGGGGCTGGCTTGACATTGTCCTTTGCAACACCGAGGGTCTGTTGCATCATCTCTGGTGCTCTGGTGCAGGGCCTGGGGACCCCTTTGAGGGGGGCCCTTTGATGGGCCATGTCAGCCCTTCTACTGCGGATAAGCTTTTCCCCAGATGAAGGGCCCCTCAGCTGGGCTCCACTGCACAGTGAGGATGAGCGTTCACCACACCTCTGACCACAGGCTTTACAGACCCAAAGCCTCTCCTCCCCCCACCCTTTGGTGCAAGGGTCTGTGCGAGCCTGGCAGCTGATAGCCCTGGGGCTGTGGTCTCCACCCTGGAGCTGCTAAGCTTAGGCTTTGTGAATGTCCCCAGCCCTGAGCTGTTACTTTATCTTATCTTCATCAGCGAGCAGTGTAAGGCCTCAGGCAGGGCCCCTTTCAGGGTGCAGTGGTCTTCTCAGCAACTTTTGCACTACAGTTTTAAAAGTCCTTTATGAAAGAGTTTAAGTCATAAACTGTAATATTTCAGTCTCTTACAGGGGGAGTAGTCAGGGTGGAGTGACACCAGCTGTGAGTCTGGTCAGGTTGGGCTGGATGAGCATTTTGTGTGTGAATAGTGCCTTTTATGTACACTTTTGTTATTAATATGGCTGCAGTTACTGTTCATTTTCTTATCTCATTGCTATTTCCAGTAAATTGCTCTCATCTCAACCTGCCATCTTCACCTTTTGTGCCTCCAGTGGTCCTCTCTGGACACATTTTGGAGTCTCAGCCAGGGATGGGGAGAAGAGGGGCACTAAACTGGGGAGTAGCATTTTTAAACCAAAACAACAAGGCAGACAAATGGGGGGAAAAAAAGCTAATACTATGAAAGCTGTAACTCCCAGCTCTCAGACTTTATGAACATGTGGCTGTGGGTGAGACCTCTTGTGCCTTAGACCCTTATTCTACCCTAATTCTAATGAAATGCAGTGAATAATAAAAATGTTTCAGGTTTATTACATTTCAGCACAAATCTTTAAAATGGACCTACAAAAAAACCTACAGATTTGTGCTAAAGTTAAATAGTTATCTTTATGGGGACTATCATGAGTCTTTTGAGTTTTTTGCTTCACTTCTATTTTTTGTCTGTATGATTTCTTGTTTACCTAAATTCAAAGGTATCAGGTCTTGGAAGAAATGAATTATCAAAGAAACATTCTGCATTTAAAACCTGTAAATAATGTTCAGTAGGACAGTATATTGTCCACGTTTTCCATCCATGTAATATTGTCTCTGGCCTTGTACACCGCAAAAGCTCATATGTCTTTGTCCCCCAACAGCAGGGGAATCAGCCTGGTATGAAGGGCAAGGAATGACAAAGTATCTTTTATGCAGCGCTGCCCTGCTTGGAGCTGTAAAACTGATGGGTAAATGAGCTTTCCTCCTGTGCATACTTAACCCATCAAATGCATTTTAAACTTTACGGTATATGTTAAAACTGTAAGGTTACTTTATGTAGTGCTAGAACAAATCCTGAGTTTCCTATGTTATTTAATACCACATAAAACACAGGAAGAGGTAAGATAACAGTTCTACATTTTATAAAAAGTAAACAGGATCGACCAAGTTTCTGTTTTGAGAGAAGTCAGCCCAGGAAATTTCTATGCAGTTTATATTCAAAAGGAGGATGACAAAAATTTTATTTTTTATCACTGTGGTGTACATATATGTCCAGCTTATGATGGGACCTGCAAACAATGAATCTGAGAATTGGTTGTTTGGATTTAAAAGAAAGAGAAGTCCTGATTTACCTGTAAAAGCCATCCAAGTTTTACTGAGCTGTCCCTTACAGCTACTCAGGTGACTCTTACTTTCTTTACTGTTCATTCAGTGCTGTGCTTAAAAGGAACAGTCCTTCTGTTTGACAACTGAGATTTGATTTTTACAGAGTTACTCTTATCCCCCAAAATAATACAAGTTGGTTCCATTTGCTGCAGCAGATAAATCATCTGTTTGGCCACATCCTCTGCAATTGTTAGTTAAACTGACAGACAAATATTCAAAGATATCTCAAAACCATGGTGGAATTAGAGGGGAAAAAATAGCCAATTACTCTTGATGTTAAGAAAACATTGGATGAAAGTATTGCTTACATGCTAATAATTTAACATTAAGGTACTTTTTCATTGTTTCTATAGTTTGATAAGCAGCCATTACCACACTTCATGCCGTTCTCATTGATACATGGTTTCTGATTAACACAAGGTATATGTGTTTTTCTGAAAGGGTCTAATAACATCTCCTTACATACTTCCTTTTATAATTTTTTTTAATTGTCATCATTGTTATATGAATAGTTTTTATCTTCTCATTAATTTTATTATCTCATACTGACTTGATTATCTCTTGAGTGTCATACTCCCAAAAGAAATGTGTGTGTTTGCTTATGGGGAATTAAATTCACCTTTGTACATTGCCTACCAGACACGTCATGGTAGCAGCATTGTTGTACTTGTGCTGGTCAATGGCACTAAGTCAGGCAAGACTTGTGGGCAGCCATTTAACCAAGTAATCAAACTGTGTCAGAATTGAGAAGATTCATAACTTTTGGATATGAAGCCCTTTTGCAGGTCAGGATCTTGCTGAGAAAGCTTTATGCCTGCTGTTTATATTTATAAACATGCCTTGCCCCCTTCATTCTAAAATGGTGTTTTTCTCACTTTGGTATGTCAAAAAATGCTAAATGCTTTCTGTTATGATCTGATAGAGTACATGGGAAATTCTGGAAGCCACAAACAATGCCTGGAAGTGTGGATTTTTTAGGTTCTTCGGGGTTTTCCTTCTCCACATGCAGACTCATAGTCCAGGTGTGTGTGAGTTTAATACAGCCATGCTTTAAGCTCTGTAAACCAAAGCTTTTCTTTGGATTTGTGTCTCATAACTTGTATCTTCAGAGTTTTTCAGGTGTGAAAACTATAGATTGAATTGCTGATATTACCCTGGTATTACTACATGAAAACCACTGCAGTGGCTGTGAGAAGCAACCTACCTTATCTTGAAATAGAACAAATGTTCTCAAGTTCTAGAAATGAAATCAAGACAATTTCATGTATTCCTAAGACTTCTACTGTTGATATGAGGGAGCAGCAAGGACAATCTGTGCTGCATGGCTGGCTGGGTCAAGGGTCTCACCAGCAAGTGTCTGGGGGAGCAGGACACGGCTGAGGGTGGTGTCCTGGCCCAGCCCTGGTGTGGGTGGACAGAGCTGTGGGGATGTGCACAGACCCACGTCAAGGCTGGGACATCAGCAGTGCTGGTGGGAGCTCTCTGGAAAAGCCCTGAAGCCCAGCAGCCAGACCTTCTGGTGAGGATGCTCTTGGGGCACTTGGGCTGACACTTGAAGCCTGTCACTAGCTGGTCAGCGTGCTGGTGGGAAGGGTTGCAGAGTGTGCTCATGACTAAACTTAGATGCTCTGAAGAGTTTTAAATAGTACTCTCTTTCTAAATGCCTGAACTCTATTACAACAGAGACTTTAAATTTCAGTAGTATTTATTCACCTAAAGTACCTTGATTCTAGGGCAACCTTTATGACCAGCTTCTCTGTGTATTTGTATTTCATTTACACATGGAATGTCAGAAATACTTTGCCCACTAGGATTCTGTAACTTTCATGAGGAGACCTTTTTTCACAAAAAAATCAGTGATAAATCAGTGATAGTGGTGTTTTGATAAATGAAAATACTGAAAAAAATGGCCCCTTGATTCTTAAAAATCACTTTTTCAATGGTTTTATTTTTTTACAATTGGTATGTGTGGATTTATATATCTAGTCTGTATATTATTTGAATTTCTGCAAATTCTTTGACTAAACATTTATGATTAAAAATAAGCATGAGTACAAGTATGACACTGCATTGGGACTTGCTTCTAATAAAGGACAAAACCCATGGGGTTTCTAAATCTCACTCACATTTTTCAAAAAAAGAGTTTTAGTAATGGTGAGATATAAAAACTCAAAATGCTTTATTTTCAAATAAGATGCCCTTCCATGCTGCTTAATTTTGCCAATAAGATAATTGAAATGGACATCTGAAATTGAAATTCTGGAATTTTCCTTCAGATTTCAGTACTTCACGTAAGACCAAGAAAAATGTCTGTGCTGTTACCTACTTGTGTCAGACACAATTTTTTAAACTCCTACCACATTGCTTATGTTCCATATGAATAGGTTTTCAAAAAAAAAATTAAGTAAACTATTTTTTAGCTCTTAGTGAAATTATTTTGAGGAGAAACTCAATGTGTAGTGATTCTTCGAGCATTATTAGTATACCTGTATTGCTTCAGCATTTAGCATCTAAAATACGTTCCAACAAACTAAACTCTAAACTTGATTTTCCAAATGTCAGAAACCATGATTTTTAATACCCAAAAATGCCATATATTGGAGATGCTGAAGTGGCACTTAATAATTTGAACTATTTTGTTGGTTTCATAAAGAGTTCTTATATTGTTGCGAGGTACTTCACAGACAGTCTTGGAACCACATTAAAAATGTAGGTGAATGATGAAGGCACAGCAGGTGTGTCTCTTGAGATGTTACCTATCACCTTGACAAGCTCTTTGTAAATTGAAAACTGGTTTAGCAAAAAAGAGCTGCTGTGATTACTGAATGAATATAAAGCTTTCACTTCTCTGTCATTTAACAGCTGGCAGATTACAGAACTGCTTTTTGGGGTATTAGTAGAGAGATACATAAAATAACTTTCTCTCCCAGGGTTTATGTGAAGCAAATTGATGTGCCAGGCTACACCTTAGAGGGGCAGTGCAGCAAGAACTGGTGTCTTTCAGACTTCAGAAATCCATAAAAGGCCCTAGGTAGCTATTCAACAGGTTAAAATCTCCAGGCAACAGAGTTGTATGAAAGCCTTAGGGGAAAAAAAAAAAAGTTTATTTGATCTATTTAAGTCTTTTGAATTTGTGTAGATATGATCCTTGCTATCAGTACAGTGCAGATTTTATCCTTGCTTCATTCTTTCATATCCTGTGGGGATATACTTCCATGTTTTTAAATTTTCTTTTGTTTGGATATTTAAGCAGGTGGGGACAACTATATGTTGAAAGCAAACCCCAAAAGCTCCTTGGTTATATGTGAGAAGGTTGTCCCATTCCATCCATGATGGCAGCAGAGATAATGTTATGATTTTTCCCCTGACTGATCATTGTAAAGGGAAATATGGTCTTAGTCCTTCTTTCTGTTCACTGTGGGATGTATCATAGAATTATTAATAAACTAAACAGGAGCAAGGTGCTCTCTGACAGATAGCAAAGGGATAAAACAGTGATCACACAGCCATCTAAAAGTTTAGTTCCATCTACCACAGTAGCTGCTGATACTCTTTCTTTCTCTTGTCTGGGATGAGTGAGCAGTCAATAAAGTCCCAGTGTCTTTGTCTACACGAGAATATACCCCCCTGTCAGGATGTGACAGGGCAGAGGCACTGACAGCCATACACAAGTTTTCTTTGGGCCAAATAGCACTTTTCTGAACCACTCGTGGGAATGATTCAGAAGCTGGTACACCCTGGTGACTGTTCTAAACAGGCAATCTGGACATAGCCATCCTGTTTTGCAGGCTCAGAAAGTTTAATAATAATGTGCCAGCTGGCTCCAGTTCCATTCAGTTTTATTGTACAGTGTAGTCATTATGTCTCCTTATCCTGATCTAGTGACTCACATGTATGTCAAGTCTCTGGAAGTGCAACACGATCTCCAGTGAAACACAGTCTTCTGGGGTTTTTAGTAGAGGAGACTTGGGGTTTTTTTAAGATTTAGAGAACAGCGCTACCCTCTTGCGTACTTGTAGTACAGAAACAAACATGAAATTAATGAGTTCTGGGACAATTTCAGTATTAAACTCTCTTCCCTTGCTTCCAGTAAATAATCTTTTAGACAAATAATAGCAGACAATCTTCTTTAGCTGCACATTGAGCAAGTATTGCAGTAAACTTCCTTTGATATGGTATCAGCCTCACAGATGGCTTCATTGTTTAAATAGCCACAAAACTAATTTTGCTGCCAAGATTGTGACAAAACTGAGGTGTATGAAAATATCTTCTGGTGTTCTCTGCACTGTTTTGAGCTTATGGTTAAAATATACAATGGCAACCGAAGTGGACAGAATGTCATAGTGCATAAAAACATTGCAAATAATTAGTGAGTTTCTTCTGGTTTGTTTTGGTTTTTTTACCACTTTGGTGGTGTTGGAGTCCAAAAAGAATTGCAGAGGTGGAAAATGCATGGAAATTTTTTTAATTGTGTATGTCTGTAAGTGTCAGTTACAGCCAGAATCTCATAAGAAGAGGTAGATGAGAATCTAGTGTCATCTCCAGATCCAGATGGTCCTGAGAGATAGTCCTCTACAGAGTAAGTTTTCGTTAGACCATTATTGATCAAATAATCTACAAATTAGATCAGTATAGACTTTAGTGGGGTGCGGAAAGTTATTTGTGTGGACTCTAAAAGGCCAGTTGTGCAAAATGAGTTTGAGAGTAAGATTTTAAAAAAGGGAAGTTGTGATTTGTAACTACAGGTTAGGAAATCATCGATCATTAAGAATCACTGAGATCTAATTCAAATGAAATTCAAGCCTTAGGAGCCAAGTGCTTTAGAAATTTCAAGGGAATTTTACACCAAATGTTTCAGAGGAAACGCCTAGAGAAATCTATCCACTCACTGCCACTCTCCAGTTCCTAGCAAAGTTACTTATTACTTAGCAAACAATGTTCATAGGTTTAACTCTTAGCAATCTCATTCTTCTCCTGAGAACAACCACAGGTCATCATGAGACGACTGAACCTGTGACATTTGTGGTTTAATGTTGTTATTTCCTTTTTCTGATTATGTATTTAGTTAAAGGGATATAATGCAACTTTGACAATCATTGTCTTTTAATATAGTATGCAAACAAAATGAAGCAATTTTTGCACCACAGTACTTAATTAAGGTTTGCAGTGGATTTAAGTAACTTTTTTCTCTATATCCCTGCTTCCTTGTCCCATCAGTGCAGTAGGATTTTTAGCAGAGTACTCACACATAATGCACATCAGCCTGGCATGAGTTGAGGGCTTTTGAAGGAGCTTTTAAGATTTCTCATGTCAAAACTGACTACAAAAAAATCCCCAAAACCAAGAAACACTTTAGGATGGTTTGTATGATGGGCCACAGATCATTTCTAGAAATATCACATAGTGTCACCCAATAAATATGTGCTAAAATATGTACTTACATGACAGAGATTTCAGAAGTTCTAAAGATGCTACTTCATTTTTCTGAGGAAAAAATGTAGGAAAAAAAAAACCAAACCAAAATCAAAAATCAATTCAAGGTTTTGTTTATTCAGTCCCTAAAATACTCTTTTCTTTTTTCTGATTATTAGGGTACCAAGAACAACATAATGTGAAATTGCACTATGTAGGGTNTTCTCCGCCTAACAAAAAGAATGATAATAATAGATATTGGTAGGTAAACATAGGAAAAAATTACAGTAAAAAAAAACCAAACCAAAATCAAAAATCAATTAACATAGAAAGACTGCAAAACTCAGGGCGACACTTTTCTTTTTTCTGATTATTAGGGTACCAAGAACAACATAATGTGAAATTGCATTATGTAGGGTTTTGACCTTCTTTCTGTTCTTGTTTCTAATTCTCCTCCCATTTGTGCATGACCCCTTTTACCAGGTATTTGAGGTATTTTTTCTACCTACCATGCAAGTAAGTTACTTTATAGAAAGCAGGTGTCATTAAGAAACTTTGGATTATGGTTTCGTAATGTAGTTCATTTTGCTCTCTGAACTTGTTTTCTTCTTGATGCTCTTCATTCTTATTCCCACATTGCAGCTAATGAGCATCTCAGCAGTGTTACCCACTGCAGCTTAGTCAGCCTGCCAAACATGCAATTACATGTGTGTTGGAGGGATTTTTTTTTTCTCTTTTCAAAGCCAGATCAGTTCTTTGCACTTATTTATAGATTGGTTGTGTAAGCCACTCTAGGAAAAAAGAGACCAATGCAAGGCAGCACTGAAAATAAGCAACAGAAAATCATGTTGTTGTGTTAAAACAGAGGTTTAGTGACAGAATTTGCTGGTTTAAAGAACACTCTGTGCCTCACCTTGGCTGGTTAAATAGAAAACGTGTTGCATGTTGTGAGATATGCATAAAACCAATTAATTTGGGAATCTTTTCTTCCCTCTGAAGTTATATAAATGATAAAAGTTTATAAACTCTCACCTTTCTAAACTCACATTAAAATTGGTATTTTTAATTAAAGTATGTTAACTTTTCACAGGCTATAGCTGTGGAGTGCAAAATACTTGCTGTTCCATTTAGGTCCACAAAGTGCTGCACAATGAAACGTATGTTACTTGAGGACTTCCTAGGTAGCAAGCTATTTATATAATTCTTCTCTAGCTGAAGCTTTTGAGATGGCAAATTCTTCTCCTGCCCTAATATTGCTACTTCTGGCCAAAGTGGTGAGCATGTTACACGTCACCCTTGTTGAAGTATGAGCCTGCAAATGCTAACCAAACAAAAGTCTTCGTAAGTCCCATAGCTTTTGGATGCCATTTCTAAGATCGAATGTGGACGAAGAAGGAGCTGCTGATCTGTTATCACAACAATTTCTAACAACAGCAACAGAACAAAGTATTGAACTAAGAGAGGAAAAAATGCATCAACATTCCTTCAGGAAACTGGAAGGACATGGACTGCAGGGACTTGAGAACCGCAATGCTGTCATCCATACAGACTCCTGGTCTGGTTTCAACCTATGTCCATGACCATTCTTAGCACTGACCAGGGAAAAGGACACAACCTTTTTTTCCTGACACCATCTCGGTAAGGGGTGTGAAGAAAAAGTTAGTGGCTATGACATTTGCTGTGCTACATTTTCAGGACCTAACTACAAGTCCTAATTCCTTTCATTTTCAGTTACAGGCACAGACAAGGGGCTTGTATGTCATACTGAATTCCTTTCAAAATTTTGCCTCATGATTGTCTGTTAGCAAGCTAAAATTTCAAATCTCTGGGGGCAATAGAGTGCCACTTATGAAAGTGTTAAGCACAAGAGAATAGTTCTGGAAACCTTGCAAGACCCCACAGTCCAGCTTTGCTAAAAGCCGCCACAGTGGCAGAAGTGAGGGAGTGTCTGAGCCAGAGCAGGGAGCACTCCTGGTGCTGGAGCAAATTGTTCCTGGGGCTTTTTTGTAATCTTAATAAACAGCAAATCAAGGTGGAAGAAAGAAAGAAGGACAAAAGAAAAGAAAAAGAGAGAAAAAGAGAAAAAACAGAAAAAAGTTGGTTTTGAAAGACTGTTGCTTTACTTTAATTACTACTAAGGGTCTGGAGATATAATGGCAAGCTGGCATTAGCCGAAGATAAGTCTCTATGAAATCATCAGAAGAGTATCTACTACGGAAGCTGATCTTGTCCAAACTTAATCTGCAATTACTTCCTTTCTTCTCTTTCAGTCCTTTGAGGTTTTCCCTGACCTCTAAGTAGTTAGGCTTGAGAATAGAAATGTGGTACATATGAGTCCCACAGTTTGTATTTCTCAAATAATACAGGAGATTAGATACTTTGCATTAAGCTTTTATCTATTCAGATTTAAAGATACTTTTCTTCTTGAATGTATTTTGCTGAAACATAAAGCATTCTGATTATGTTTAATAAGCATTTTTTGGAGTGTATCTACAAGATTTGTATACAATGTTACTGCAACTTTAAACCTTAAAGACGAGCATGCTCATGCCTTATTCTCTTAAAATTACTGTCCTTTCCTTGTATGGCAGGTCTTAATGATTCAAAATCTGATGTTATTTAGTAGCAACAATCACTGCAGAGAGTGTTGGGAGCAATAGAGAGAATATCTGTTTGTGAAATCTCTTTTCAACAGTTTTTAATTACAATTCATCTATACACTTGTAGCATGTATTTTGTTGTCTTGCCCTCATTAAGTCTAAGCTTTTTCTTTCATCTTAGTACCATAATTCTCAAACATTCATGTGTCAAGAGATTCCAGGAAAAAAAAAAAAAAAAGAAAAAATAGTCTTTAGATTGCTAGATGTATAAAATCTATGTATACTTGCATAAGATATATGTAAATGTATATATATAAAAAGTATATTTTCAAGCTCTACTGCTTTTTTAACAAGAATATAAAAAATCTTGATTATGCTATATATTTTCTTTCATCATGTTAGTATACCAAGATAATCTTGGTATATTCCTGTCTTCCATCTTTAAATAAGTGTGCATTTCCATGTAAAATCAGAAGTCAATTAAATTCCTTATTCTCGGTCAAATTCAATTTTAAGCATCTCAGTTGTCAGACCCAAACACCGGTGTATTGGCAGGATAGGATATCTGCAAGTGGGTCTTTTAGACCTTTTTTCTCCACTTATGTTAGCCAAATAAGAAAGCTACTTTATTTCTTGATAAGACTCCTTAATATAGAGGGAGTAACTGTTACTTAAAATTGTTTTATAAATTTAGGTCCACTTCAAACTAGTTACACTACCCCCATTCTCCTCTGTCCATATGACTACATGGAAACAACCCGATAGTTTATTTTTCCACTAAGAATGCTTCTCATTTTCAAGCTGCTTGCAGTTGTGATTTGTTCTTCTTTTTTTCCCAGCCTTGCCTTCAGCTGGTACCATTATTTCTTATGACCTGGTGTTTGCCTTCCAGTGTCTTCATAGTGACTTCATTTTAATATTCATTTCTCAGACTGTGGCTGTAAAAACCTTCCACTATCCTCTTAAAAGCTCGCCAGCTCTTGATCATTTAAGCTCTGCACTTGCTTCATATTCAATTACTCTAATTTGAACATGAGTAATCAGATTTGTACGCAGGTCTCCAGATAAGGTCATAACAGTTTCTTGTACTTATATTTTTGCTTGATAAGTACCTCATTTAACACACAAAGATGTTGTAGTTTTTACCCTCATGTCCCCAGGGCTTTCAAGGACAGGATGGACTCAATTTTTTATGAATGTAGATCTGTCAAATGGGATCCTCAAAAGTGGTCAGGTTAAAAAAGGTATTGTCTTGGGTTTATTTGTTATCATACATGAGGTGATGAACTAGAGGTAGTCTTTCAATTACATTTTTGTTGTTGACAGTTTGGAAGCTTAGTGCTGTGGAAGGATAGTTAAGAAAACAGGAGTTTCTTCATTGCTAGAAGGTCTTTCTCAGAATGCAAAGGGCAAATACTGCACACACTTCTGATCGTCGGACCAACAAACTGGAAGACAGACCATAGCATGTGCTGAACGTTTATGATGAGATGGAAGGGCATTCCTTTGATATTTTTAAGGGAATTACTAATTACTTTTGATTTCTGATAGCTGGCAAAGTTTCTGTTTACAAATTTTGCACAGCCTCAAATACTTTTTATCGCCTTGGTCTGGACTGTCTTGCTCCACTTCTTCTCCTCTTTCAAGAGAGATCTAAAAACTCGAACTATTGCTTGCTGATCTCAGTTCACCTAGGGAAGTGTGTAGTACATCTGAGGCAAAATAAGAACGAGGAAATAGAAGGTTTTAGCTCTAACATCAGATTGCCTTTGCCCTTGAGAGTTTTCTGGCATTCTTTGTATGATATTGACTTTTATGGTCTTATAACCAACAGCAAGACTTTTATTACATAATAAAAGTAAACACACTAAGAATAAAATCCATCAATCTTTGGTTATTACCTGCAAAAGAAAATTAAAATATCAATCTAATGTGGAAGATGTATTAAAGTTTTAAAGTTGCTGTATACTCCTAAATGATTTTCATAGCTTTCAATCCAATACAATTTTGCACATCCTTAGAGATGGACAGACACAGTTGGGTAAATGCTTGTAAAACAGGAAAGCTGTATCTTTTAAAAGTGATACAGTCTAAGCATTTTATCTAGCAACTATTGCAATGGTTTATGTGTGCACAAATACAGAAATTAGCATCTAACAGGAAAGAGATTTCTTCTGATCCTGGGATAGTACGAAAATAAGATAACAAAAATAAACATAACAGCTTTTTTCTGTCAGCCAATAAGGCTATGGGGTTTTGTTTTGTTTGTTTGGATTATTAAAAATAAAAATGCAGGTAGGCCCAACAAAGACAGTCTGAAGAAAAAAGTTGCCAGCAGATAGAGGCCTGTGTTGGATGCTGCAATATGTACATATCTGTGCCACGTAGACTCTTGAACATTGCATTTGACACCTTGTAGTGTAAATATGGCTTAATTATCAGGCATTCCATGAACTTGTACTTTACACGTTTTTGTTTCTGTGACTGAACTCTTCCTTCCCCTAGAGTAAACCTAATGAAATCCATTAATTTTTGATGAAATAATTTTTAAGAAGGATGTAAGTTTGATGTTTGGTAACTTGCAGACTAAAGCTTTCCCACATTAGTTGTGTCTGTGTGGGTGTGTGTATGTGCCAGTGACAAACAATTTGGTACTACCCTTCTAGTATTAGATTCTGATCGTGATTTATTTGTAATTCTTGAGTAGAGAAAAAATTCCTCATTTCATTTTGGCATAAATAAAGGTGAAAACTCTGGGCATGAGCCACTTAGTGACTCTGTGTTAGCTCTTCCAATCTAATGTTGAACTGAAAGTTAAAACCTGGAAAAGATACTCAGTTTGCTGGAGGTCCATCACTGCTAAAGTACAAAACGAGCTGTTACTGGGCCCAGGGGTGTTTAATGTCTTCATTAATGGCCTGGAGAACAGAGTGCTTCCTCAGCAACCTTCCAGTTAATAGAAAACTGGGAAGAATGGCTGATATACCAGATGGCTAGGCTGCCATTCATAGGGATCTTCAAATGGTCTGGAAATAAGCAACCAGAAATCTCATAAAGCTCAATGAAGAGAAGTCCAAGGTCTTGCATCTGGGAATTAAAAGCCCCAGACACCAGTAATGGAGAGATCAGCTCTGCAGAGAAGAACCTTGGGGCAACTTGTTCAGCAGGGATCAGCAATATGACTTTGTGGCAAAGAAGACCAAGAGTGTTTGAAGTTGCATTAGGCAGAATCCTGCAACAGGTTGAGGGAGACCATTATTCTTTCCTGCTCAGCACTGGTGAGACCACACCTGGAGTGGTGTGTCCAGGTCTGGGGCCCCAGTATGAGAGAGAGACATGGACATACTGAACTGCGTGCAGCAAAGGGCCACAAAGACGGTTAAGGGCTTGGCACATCTGACCTGAGGAAAGAAAGATCTGGGCTTGTTCAGCCTGGAGAAGAGAAGGCTCAGGGAAATCTTACTGAAGTGTGCAAATCCCCTTCTGGGGAGGGGTAAAGATATGATGCAGCCTGAATTTTTTTTTTTTTTTTTGACTGTCAAGGTCAGAAGCAATGAAGACAAAGTGAAATACACAAAATTCCATTTCAGTGTGACAAAAAGCTTTTAGAACTTCTTCTCCTGCTTCTTCTTCTTCTAATTCTTCTTAATAATAATAATGATAATAATAATAATAATGATGATTGTAATTCTTGAGTTGAGAAAAAATTTCCTCATTTCATTTTGGAGTAAATAAGGTGAAAACTCTGTGCATGAGTAATTCAGTAAATCCACGTTAGCTCTTCCAGTCAAGTATTGAACTGAAAGTTAAAACCTGGAAAAGATACTCAGTTTGCTGGAGGTCCATCACTGCTGAAGTAAAAATGAACTATTACTGGGTCCAGGGGTGTTTAATATCTTCATAAATGACCTGTAGATAATAACCTAAACAGACATGGTCTGGACAACATGCTCTGGCTTCTTTGTCTCTTTTGCTTTCCAAAACCTATCATTTCCATGTAAGCAAGTTTGTAGACCATGTTGGTCTCAAGAATAAAGAATTTTGCAAATTTTGCAGTGTGCCATTTCTGTCATGGTACTGTCCCTCTCATAAGTGACCTATGTACACCGACAGTGTTTCATGCTAACAGAAATCAGAGCTAGTAGATCAATTGACTATTCATGGTACATAGCTCCTGGAAATAAAAAGGACAATGTTGTTTAATAGACTGACAGTGAAATATTATATACGTTCCAATTGAGTTAATATTTAGAATTATTTAAAAAAGAAAGGTCAAAATATACAGTAATGGAACTTAATGTAAGACATTAGAAACTTTTTAAAAAATCAAACATTGATTTTGTAGTCTTTAGGTATAAATGGCAAGAACAGTTTTACAGAATTCTTTAGAATTACTTTTTCAAGGGAAACTTCATTAGTTTCACCTTAGATAAAGCACTATATTTTTTCTAAAAAAGATTTATTAAATACTTTTTCGTGTATGTATCCATAAATATCTATGTCCATCCTTTGTTCAGTACAGTACTTTTTCTTTTTTGAAAGACTGTTAATTTTTATCCTGAGTTCCTTTTGAAATGAAGATATTTTCTGAATTTGAGTAGAGACTTCAGTTTCAGTGCCATTCTTGCAAGAGAATTTAGCTTTTTTTCACCTCTTATTTATGAGCTTATTGCTGTGTTCTGTTTTTATAACGATTATTATTTCCTTCCTCAAGTTATTTTCTTCTTCTGTAACTCTGTAAATACAGTTGAATTTATATCTTCTATTTATGCATGAAATGGCAACAAGCAACTCTTACTGTAGCCATGTGGACAGGGTATCATGGGCTGTGCCTCACACCTACTGAACATCTTGACATAAGTCCTGAATTTTCTGAAACCCTGATTTCCTCCACAGAGCTTCTGAAGTCCCTCCCAGTATTGTAATTCCAAAGCTGTCACTGGTATCAAGGGACTATCTGACTTTCTCCTAACTTATGCTTTTTCTTTTGTGTATGATTTTGCCTGTGGCCACCAATTTAGGGTAATGTTAGAAAATACTTAGGGGTCTGTAGTAGAGGGACTATGGAACCACAAAAAGTCAGCAAGTTTGGCTAAACTTAAGTGCAACTTGGAAAAACTTTTTCAGCTGTTTCAGTAACAACAGGAAAAATAACAAATAGAATATATCCTTGTAAAGTCATGTAAAGATATTGGAATAAATGGAGGGAAAACATTTACTTAGCTTCTTTTCATTCTTGTTTCCCCTTCCTATTTTTCCTAATTGGTATTAACCTGCTTTCAGAATTGTTGCTGTCAAGTTCCAGCTACTGTGTGTGGCCTGTATAAGCTGAGCAACTGGTTCACGGAGAGGTGAAACTGACATTATTTTAACTGACATAAGCAGTTTTGAGCTTTTTGCTGCTAAGGCCTCTAGGCGATCTTTGCAATCTAGTTGATGATAGTGACATCTGAGAAAAAAAGAAATCTGTTATTTCTCCTGAAAATTATTTTCAAATTGAGCTTCTGAATACCAACTTCAGCAACGGTTGGGAAATTAATTTTCTTAGTTTTATAACTGGTTTCAAATCCAGATGTCTTACTCGTGTAACAATTAATAGGAGTTGGGCTGCCAGAGACCTCAAATCCTTCAGGATTTATCAGAAAGTATAATTTTTAACCTAACCTCTTAAACAAAAAAAAAAAAACCACCCAACAACAACAACAAAAAACTCTTTCCAAATCAGGACATTACTTTGCCAGTAGCTGTTATGATGCCATGATGTGGCACTGCTTGAAGTGAACACATGAAAAACTTTAGGCACTGCTTATTGCGTATTTAAAGACTCTTGCATTATAGTGTGGACACCATAGTAAGAAAAATTGGGTGGAATAGTCCTTCAAAGGTTTATTCAGTCCAGTGACAGCTACTATTTATATTTTGACTTAATTTTTTTTTTCCATTATCAACCATGACTGTTTAATTTCTCTGTTATGATTAATCAGAAAGAGGGAGGTGATAAAGTCTAACATATTAAAGAAAAGGAAACGTCATAAATGAAAACAAAGGATTACTATATTTAAAGTGCTGTCAGTATTCTTTCAAGTGGCTTGTGTTGCAAATATATATAGAGTTTGCCTTAAAAAGAATCTTGAAAAGGCTGTGCAAATAAATAATCTGATACACACCATCTAGGAATGAGTAATTTTTTAAATATGAGTTCATTTCTCTAATAAATCTTAATTAATAAACAGTGCTACAGATTGATCTGTGCTAGGAAGTGAAGACTACATAGGTTTTTATGTCTGTCAGAATGGTGAAGATAGATACTCCACTTGAGGAGAAAATCATCAGAGAAAGACATCCTTGGCTATCCCACTCTGCATATTTTTTCTAAGATTAAATACAAAAACTAAACAGATTCTTTTTCAAATATCCTTTTTTTTTCCAAACTTGGAAAGGACTTGGGTGAAAAAAAAAAGATATGAAGGATGGTGAGAGCACTCTAATATTAGTTCTATATAAAAAGTCCATTATCTTAAGTACTTCAGTGTAGTCTAGTTTGTAATAGTTCTCAATACACAGTGAACATCAAATTATTTAATGAATCAAGAGCCTGTGACTGCAATCTTATTGACAGTAGGCCTCAGTAATTCTACAGAAAAATATGGGTCTTTTACTGAAAATTTGGCAATGAATTTAAAGCTTGATGGATGCATGTGATAGCTTTGGTCAGCTAGAATTCTCATAATCCAAAGATTAAACTATTTTGTTCACTGTTAAGAACCTTCAAAAGGTTAATTCATCTTAGATCTAGACTAGAAGCAGTGAAGTCTGTACAGATGGAACTCTGTGTCTACCTCAATAAACTTCAGTCAAAGTTTTAGAAAAGCACATAAATAATGTAGTTGAATGCTTGAACTTGAAAAGGGGTGAAATCCTGTGAACTATTACATGTATTATTAAGTATGGCTGTCATTCTCAGATCACTCAATTTTTACTGGGTTTTCAGAGGTCATGGTAAAGTGCGTGCCAGTTTCAGGATGCCAAGTACCATTTTCTTTGGAGTTCCTGACAGAGGTAGTGGTAAGAAGATTCAGGTAAACATCATGTTGTAGAAGACTTCACACAGATACCAGATTGACTTGCTGCAATACAGTTGCAACAGTTAGCCAGTGACTGTTGTGATTTGTGTGGCAGATACGGATCTTCTGTGATGTCTTTCCTTGGGAATGCAGTTTATCAGAAATCATAGTAGCTTTGAGTAATGCATTTTTCTGATAGAACACCCTCTCATAAAAATAGGAGCTGGCTTTTGGATCGTATGAATTTTTGCTGTATGCATCAGATCTTTTGATGAAAATACTTCAATTTAAAGTTCTTTATAAAAATGTTTTGATTAGAAAATAATGTAAAGAGATTCTTGTCTCAAATCCAAGTATTCTGCTGTATCAAAGGAGGTAACAAGTTTTTATTTGTTTGACTTGTGTTGAACAATTGCCTGTGTTAACCTGTCATGACTGTGCTAGTTTGAAAGCAAACTAGTGAGAGACTCCAAGTCAGAAATACGATTTAATAGGAAAAATAAAATAAAGGCAATAGTACAAAAAAACCCAACCCACTGACAGTGTCAGAGTACAAACCTGACCCCCTGATGGTCAGGGGGTTGGTAGCAGTCCGATTAAATGGTGGCTGCAGTCCCCCTGGAGTGAGTGTTCTGTTGAAGCAGTGACCCAGTAGAAGGCTCTGGTCTTCCTCTGGGAATCCAGTGGAAAAGGCTGCCTTAAGCAATCCCAAGGCCAGGTTATATCCAGGTGGGAATGCTTGGCTCCTCCCTCCTGAGAGGAGCATCTCACAATAGGATAAGTCCATGAGTCATGCAGTGGTTTCTTGATGGCCCATTGTCTGTTATCAGGGGTGGGTCATAGCAGGAGATAACAGCTAATGGCCCACAGCTGGTGGTAATAGAATACTTAGATACATCTATATTGTAACCTAGGACAATGACTAAGGCAGCAAAAAGGGGAATGTTTGAGAAGAGAGAGGCAGCATTTTTCATAGTGGTAAAAACATGTAGTAGCATGTAGCAATATATGCTGTAGCTTATAATAGATCATTATTTTCAGCTTTTTGGAATACAAATTAGTATCTCTATTTTATTCCAATTATTCTGATGTCTTTGTTTTATATGTAATCACTTTGTTTTGTATGTAATCTTTCTCATTTATGTGAATCAAACAATGACTTTTTTAACGATGTGAGTGAGCTCATCCAAAGAAATACCCTAGTCTGTTAAGCCTGCTGAAACAGTACAAAATAAGCCAGGTATCATAGTGCTGGCTTCTACCTTTGATAGCTATTTACCAACAACCTTATTTAGTTCCCATAATTCAAGAAATCTTAGATCTTTGATCTGCAACTTGAGTAGAACATATGTCTCGCTCATCATTCATTAGAGTGTTAGGTGATTTTTTGTTTCCTTGCTAATATTGGTAGAATTACTTTGGTATTTCTATCATAAAATGATGTTGTGAGTGAAAGTGTCTTAGTTTTTTTTTATCTTTTTGTTTCTTGACCTTTTCAAAATTTTGCTGTAAATTGAAATCAAAATTTCAAAATTTGCATTGTAAATTAAGTGTAATTACTCTCATTTAAATGCTATTGTGACTAACTGAGTAATGAAATAAGGGTGTGCATTCAACAACTGAACTTACATGGTACAATGTGGCATAATTAATATTGATATATTGATAAAATGCTTTACAGCATTCTGAGGACATGCTTGTATTGAGTAATTAATCCTCTCAACATGCAGGTTAGAGGTTGGCATGGTTATGTTTATTCTGCAGATGGGTAGAATAAGGAAAAAGAGAAGTATGGGGTGAAAGAACTTGTTCATCAAACATGGAGCTTCTGAGATGACACCTGAATTATATGTGAGCTTTTCAGACCACCATTTCCTTGATGCACATGTTTATCTTCTGTGCTCTGTTCATGATGCATTTCAACTCCCTGCACTTATTTGTTCTTCTCTAAGGGAAATTAAAGGATTTTCATTTGTGCTACTTCAATGAAAGGAATGGTGTACCATTAAAATTTTTCAAAGAAATTTGAGAACAAAACCAATTCCATTTTCCTCCTCCCCTGCACACATTTTTGGGTTTTTTAGGTGGAGGAGTATCATCTTTAAAATCATAACATGTTCAGACAACCTCTTTCAAATAACTAATATTTACAAATGTTAGTAAGTTTCAGCAATAAAAAGAAAGAAAATATGTCCATTCATATTTTCCCAATGTCACTGCTTAGTTTTCCTTCATATTTTCTGTTTCTTTTGACAAATACTGACTTAATTTATTTTCTAGAACCTGAACTAATTTGAAACTAAGAAGAAAATCAAATTTTTTGTCTGAGACTTTAATTTACTGTCAGAGAACAGTTAATTATTGGATTCTTTTAAACTGCTATTTCACCACCTAAATGAAAACTGTACATAAAGGGTTTCTACTGCCTGCATCCATAATTATGTTGTATGAATATCTTTGCAATACTTACAAGGTAAATGAAATAAAACGTTCTGTCAGTTCATTCAAAGAAAAGCAGCAAGATATGTAGGATACTTTGCTTGAAAATAGATCTGTAAAGAACTTCATTGAAGGACTGTTAAACCAAGACCTGAGCTTGAAATTAACTTTGAAAATTATGACGTCAATTACAAACTGAAATATTTTGTGCAAGTAGATTCCGTAACCCATTTTCACCTTATTTGTATAATACTGTTTAAAAAAAAAAAAAAAAGGGAAAAAGAACCAAAACACCACAACCAAAGCCAAATAGCTAATTATAATTGCTGGACAAGTATTTTTTACTTTATTCAGCATATATTGACTGTAATGTATTTCATTCTTCCTTTTGACAGTATTACCTAGTCATACATGTGGCAACCCAGGAGAAATACCTAAAGGAGTACTTCATGGAACCAGATTCAACATTGGGGATAAAATCCGGTATAGCTGTATCTCCGGTTACATCCTAGAAGGCCATGCTATGTTGACATGTATTGTGAGTCCTGGGAATGGTGCATCGTGGGATTTTCCAGTTCCTTTTTGCAGAGGTAAAAAATGAATACATGAAATATCTTTTAAATACAACCAGTAGATTAAATAAATTTATTCTGAGGTGTTTTTTTCCCTAAATTTAAGTGTACTAATGTACTGTCTAAAAATCGACACCATTTAAAACTGTAATTGCTAAAGCAGTGATACTCCAGAGATTGCATTGAGAGATAGATGTTATCTACTTACCTTTTTTCCTCTCCTTTTACATGGAGCATAGCTATATAAATTTCATGACAGGACCTGGCCAGGAAAAAAGCTTCAATGATGTAAACTTTGAGGGATGGTTCAGTCCTTTTGAGGACCCACTCCTGCTCAGAGCATGGATAACTTCAAAGTTGTGTCAGATTGCTCAAGGTTTTGCCCAGTTAAAAAAATAATATCTCCATGGATGGAGTTTCTAAAGTCTCTCTGGAAACCTGTTATGGTTCCCAGCTACCCTCACTCTCATGTCCAGTTGAAATTAGAATTGTACAGATTATGTCTATTTCCTGTTCTCCTGTTGTGGGTCTATGAAAAGGTTCTGTTTCCATTCTGGCTCTTTTCCAAATAGTGCTGTTAGATTTTCATATATGCTCCACTTGTCCAGGCTGAAAAATCCTTTTCCTTCATCCTCTTTTCTCTTACCTTGTGTTTCTTCAGCATCTTGGGGTCTTAGTGGCCATCCTCTGGGCTTGTTCTAGTCTGTCAGTGTCAGTGTCTCTTTTGTTCTGAAGGACCCTAGGCTGGACAAAGCATGCTAGATGGGGCCTCCTAAGTGTGAAGCAGATGAACTCTAACTCTCTCTCCCTTTAGCTGCTGGCTGTGCTCTTGCTCATGCACCCAATATGAGGTAAGCTGTCAATACTACAGAGGTGCACCACACACTTAGCTTGTGTTTCACCAGGACTTCAGGTCCTTTTGTCAGAGCTGCCACCTAGCAAATAATTTTTGCATGGGATGATCCTGTTCCAGGTATAGGACTTTGATTTTCTGTTTTGGAATTTCATGAGATTGCTGTTATTCTTTCAGCTTGTCATAAAATCCTGTCATAAAGGTCTGTCTGAATGGCAGTCCTGCCCTTCAAGACATCAGCCCATGAGATCTTGTTTATCACTTCACAAATAAGTTGAAATCTGTTTTGCTGAAATCCAAGGAATTGATTCTATAAATTGCCTTTCTCACTTCCCTCAAGATATTTAGCTAATGGTTACTGTGACCACAGCTGCTGCTGAATATCATTCACATGAATGTTCTTTGCTCCTACACCAGGTTGGCCTGTCCAGTACCTGCATTAAAAAAATTATTCTCAATGACATTAGATATCTAGTGCGTTGCTTGCCCTCTGCTATGCTGCCATCTCCAGAGATGCTGGGGTGGTTAAAGCCTCCAATGATAACCAGACCTTGTGTCTGGGAAACTTCTAGTACTTTAATGGTTTTGATCACTGCCCAGTCAGATGGCCTGTAGCAGATGATCACCATAATGACTGCCCTCTTGACTTTCCCTTCTCATTCTAGCCCACAGGAGCTCAAGAGCTCATTGCCTATAGTACAGCAGAGAGAGCTCAGTTAATTCAAGATCCTACTTTGTGTAAGGTGCAGCCTCTCTTTTTTCCCCTGCATTTCCTAAGAGTCTGTGTCTATCCATTGCAGCCCTCCAGTCAGGTGAACTGTCCCACTGAGTCTCTGATCTCAATAACACCACAGTTCTGTGACTGTATATGCACTTCCAGTTTGTCCAGTGTGCTTCCCGTGCAGCACATTTTTGCATACAGGCACTTCAAATGGCTTCATGTTGCTTTCTGAGAGGGAGGGAGAGAAACATCCATTGCCTTGTCCATCCTGTCTTCTTCCCTGGGCCTGTTCTTCCAGTGGCCTTTAGGTCTTGGCCTGTGTCTGTGACAAACTTAGTTTAGAGCTCTCTTCACTAGGTCAGCAAAACTCTTGCCCTATTCAGCCAGACAGATCCTGTGTCTCCCCTCCTGTCCTCATTCCTTGAAGGGGACCCTGTGGTCAAAGAGCTCAAAGCCCTGTTGCCCAGCACCAGCTCCTTAGTAAGTGATGTTCTGCTGGAATCTGATACTCCTACCTGAACTTTTACCCTTATATTAAGGAGAACTCCTCTGGTTTCCTGTGCTCTTCAGCCTCATTCTCATGCCCAGTGGATGCCCTTCACTGCTACTACAACCACTGCCTTGGCAGTATTATTGGTACCCATGTGGATGAGCAGCAAAGGGCAGCTGTTTTATCCAGTAATGGTTACTTGTGTCTGAGGGCTCTTATATCGTAATTCCTCACAGCAAAGAAATATTTTATAATTTTCTGTGCTCCAAAAAAATTGCAAGGATTAATAATCAAAAAACCCAACAAATATTTTGGCCATGTCTGGTTTTTGTATTTGATTTCAATCAGTTCTCAATAGAGGTTTCTTTTACTAGTGCTTCAAAACAGAGATAAACAAAAATTTTCTAACCATTCAGTGTCTGATCTTAGATGTTTGTTTTTTGGGGGTTTTTTGGTCCTTTTAGTAAGAGGTAGCAAACAGGTGTCAGAAAAATATAAATATGTTCATGGTATCATCAATGCCTACTAAATATTTCTTATATTTCTGCAGATACTGCTTGTTTTGGCAGTGTTTGCCTGCATACAAATATCTTTAACAGGACTGAAATTCTGTCCATAATTTGTAACTCCATGAATTTAATCTTTTAATACAAAATCAAGTGTGGTCCTAAACCTCCTGCAGAACTTACATGAAATCCAAAGAATTCTGTGTACATTGACAGAAGAAATGAGGACCATAACAGAAAAGTTAAATTTAACAGTTAATGATTTATGTGAGCTGAGCCATTGCCTCATTGAATTTTTAGAATTCATGTGGATTTGATAAGAGATTCTAGACATTCCTTTTTTAATTTCATTTTATCAGTCTGGAACATATACTGTGAGGTAGCCCTTCCCATTCACTATGTCTTCAAGCAAGACATGTTCCCCTATTGTTTCTCTAAGAACCTTGATCTTTTCTATGAAAGCATCTTTTTTTACAGTTTTGTTTCCAGATGGTATTCTTCTTTCTTGTCGTCATAAACTAATTTCATGGCACACATGTAACATAATGTTACGGAATTAAATAAAGCTCTCAGGCTTATATACTAAAAAATTTTAACAGCCTTGTTCTCTGTGGTATGTTTCCCTAGTTTTGCTGATGCTGAAAAATTACTATTTTCTGCAGTTTTGTTGCATAATAATTCCAGAAACATTAAGAAGCTGGTGTCCCATAATTTATAATTTGTCTAACCATATAACTGCTGTTTTTGCTAGAAGAATTCCAAGTGAACTTCTAAGTCTCCAGGAGAATGTAGACAGCACTGACTCTTGTATTTGCCATTTTGTTTCACTGGCTGCTGCTCAGTTTCAGAGGTTCTCTTTTTAAAGTATAGCCATAATGAGAGTGGTGGAGCTGGACCGTGCTGAAAGCTCACCGATGGCTTCGAATGAACTCTGAACAAAAATCAAATGAGTCAATGCCATTTCTAGAAAGTTTAGAGAATTTTACTGTCAAGACATTTGCTTTTTTTTTTTTTCTTCTGTTTTCTTTCAAAAAAATTCCCTAAATTGGATTCCCCAAATAGAAAACAATCCCCAAAGAAAAGCTCAAAGGTAAATCCTGAAATGTGAGGTAATTATTAAAACTTAGTCCTGTTTTTCCATAAGGTAAATAAGATCAGCTGTGGACTTTTCAACTATTATAAGAAAGCCAGGAAGTTTACCACAAGTTTCTGCAAAAAAATTGTATCAGTGACTTACAAAAGTATTCAGAGAGAATCAATGGCCCACCTATATTCTGCTAATATGCGAGTTTTTTTCCTGAGAATTAAAAATGTCTTTGTTGTTTCAGTCTCAGCTACCGTAATAGGGTCACCCAAAACATTTGCCTTCTTTGTCTGGAGGTTGAAATGCTGTGCAGTAAGTACAAGTCTGAAACATTTTGAAAGTTAATTTCATTCTCTTCAGTAGTTCCTCTAATAGCTGATTTATGATATGTGACTACTTCTAAATGAACTTTGTATAATTAGGTTCTCAATTCTCAGTAATTTTGAGAATCCCTAGTTGATTATAGTTGCATGAGTCGAGATTTTTATGAAGCTAACATTAGGAATACAAATTAGATTAGTGATATTACAATGGTAAGCTTTTTCTCACAATAAAAATAGCTGTAAGGGGAAGAACATGTAATATATTTTCATTAAAAACACATCCATCTATTGGAGGGAAAATAAAGAAGACAATAAAGTAAAAAAAATCATATGTCAGAAAATACCAAAAGGAACAAGTAATAATTAATTAGGTTTCACATACAAGAATTATTACTGGAGATATATTGTGGTTAAAATATATATTTACATACACACACACACACACACAGGGGTATATTTATATATATCTAAAATCAAAAAAGGCATTCCTAGATAAAAGAAGAAAGGAAAAAGAGTCTGTGATTCACTTAGAGTAAAATAAACTGAATATGGAGATGCAGAGCTGATATTTGTGGAAAAAAAAATAGCTAAGAGAAATTGATGGTTTTGTTATTATCCATACCTTCTGCGGTAGCAAGCAATTCTCAGATATAATCTCTTCTCAGCCTCTTGATGTTTAGACAAATACTGTTTAATAATTTTAAGGAGGAGAAAAAGATGTCCTGATCCCATATGTATCCATGTTTACAATAAAAACAAAAAAAAAATTAAAAAGGGAAGTAAAAAGAACATTTTCCAATAATTTTGCTTATTAATGTTAAATTACATGACGATAATATTTTTCTTGTATCCACCCTATAGTCTATAATTTTTAGAGTGACATAGTAGATTCCTGTCTGAGCAACTTTGTTCACTTCCAGAATAATCTGATTTGGGGCAATGTTTACATTGAGATGAAAATTGGAAAAAGCCCTCATTGTAACTAGTAAAACAAGAAGTCAGAGAAGTGTTTCAGGAAAAGCAGATAGGAAAGCAGATACTGTGTAAGTTCTTACACAGCAGTGCAGGACTAGTAGATCACACCCAACAGAGATAGGGACACAGCTACAAGTAGTCATTTATGTATCTCTGTGTCTGTGTGTAGGTATATATATATTGACACATACATATATTTTGTTTAGATGGTCTTGTTCTAACATGTGTCAGTAGGTATGGAGGGACCTGATAAAAAAATGAAAAGATGCCAGGTCAAAGCTTGATCTGTGAAATAAGGGGCCTGGAAGATGGGAATAAGTGACAAAATGAGATGACCAGCACAATGAAAACATAGCAGAGGTATCCAGAATGATACAGTAAAGTCAAGGAATGGAAAACAAAACTTCAGCCTGACCATTAGAAATATGAACAAAGTTTAGATCAGAGAAAGATTCATTTATTAAAAAGGAAAAACAAACCTCAGAGGCAGTCATAAAAAGATAATGGATTTGATAACTGCCCATAGAGTTCTGGGAATAACTGGATTAACTTTCCTAATTATTATAAAAAGTTGAAATTTTCAACAATCATTCATTTGGTGTCAAAGAATTCAGTCTTTTCTCTTTTTGCTTTAAAATTAGGACTTTACTGTTCATTAGTTGTAGACTGTTACTTTAAGGAATCATTATCAGTGTCAAAAATATATTGTCAAGTGAGGGATAATCATATCACTGGAAAACAGTTTAGGATACTTAATGGAAAAAGAAGATAATATTCACAAGATATCCTGAAGATTGGTTTTTTATTTCTGTGGGAGAGAAAGTATGAGATTACTGCTGATTAATTTTTGAACTTTTTAATGTAACTCTCTTCTTTTAAAACCAGGTTTTTGCATAACAAATGTGTTAAGAGTTGGGGTTTTGATTTTAAGTTTGCTCAAGTGCAAACTATCAATTAATAAATTAGCTTTTCTGCCAGGGTAGCAAATAATTAGTCCATAACTATTTCTGTATTATTTGAAAAATGTAACTTTTTTGATTAATAGATCAGATATCCTGTCCAGAGTGGATGGAGAGGAAATAGGTCTTTGTAATATAAAAAACCAATATGCTAGAAAAAATAGTAATTGCTTACTAAATTAAGCAAAATGTTTACAAAAGAAAAACAACCTGTGCAAGACTACCCATCCAAGTCGTCTTCTCAGGGCCCATAACTGGAATGACCCCACTGCGGTCTACTTAGATCAAGCTCACTGGAATCTCAAAGCTAAAATGTTCAAGGTAGTGCTGCAGCTGGAATGGTTGCCCACAGGTCCCTAAACAAATCGCAGCAATTTGTGTGTTTTTTCTATTTTGTACATACTATTAACTTCATGTGAGAAATATGATTATTTAATATATGTAAAATAGATTCTGTTTTCCTAAACCACAATAATTTCTGAAATTTTAACCAAAAAAAACCCCCAAACATTCTACTTAGAGAGCAATCCAAATTATTTTGAAGTGCCCTTTGACAACCGTGGAGAGAAATAAAATTAATCTTAGATGCATGGTCTAATGAGTATTTAATTTATGTGAAGTTGATCAACAGCAAGAGAAGAAATTGAGAAAGGGAGGCAGAGTGATTAGAGCACTTAGCTGGGATGCAGTACATCTGGATTCAAGTGATGATGAAAAAAACCCAAACAACTTCTAGCAAGTTCCTATTTTTTATAACACAGAAAAGAAGCAGAGGTGTTGGCTTTCACCTATTCAAAATAAAGTTTGTAAAAACCTAAAAGAGTAAAGAAGATAAGGAAGTAGAAGTGTATATTTTGATGGTTAAATAGCTGTCTGCCAGTTGGAACTAAATTAGATAAGTGAGCTATCAGATGAATGCATAATGCTACACCGTTGTAACACTTTGTGATGTGTTTGGTCATTCTGAATCTGCAGATTAGCATCTTGACAGTTGGAACTGACATGCTTAAATTTATTTTTAAACTTTCCATTGATATACTATGGCTTGTTTGTAGGTTTTTGTCAGTAAGACATTTTAAAATGGTAATTTTAAAGTCCTGTTTTTAAAAAGTTATTTAACAAGCTCCTCGTATTAAACTTTTTGAAAATATACAGAGCATGTGTTTGTGAAAGTAATCATCCATCATTATTTCGGGAATGTGTTCTCTGTACTGAAGATTTTTTTCATGAGGTACAATGGTCTACTTTCTCACAAACAAACTACAGAAAATGCCGTTTAATAAAGAACTGAATAAACCTTAGAATCATAGAAACCTTAGAGTTGGAAGGGAGCAATAAGGATCTTTGACTCCAACAACCTGAAGGGCTACCTAAAATTAAACCGCATGACTAAGAAAGAGCATCATGGAAATGCTCCTTGAACTTCCACAGGCCTGTGCCATGACCGTTTCCCTGGGTAGCCTGATCTGGCGACTGGCTGGTCTCCCAATGAAGAACCATTTCCTAATGTCCAGTCTGAGCTTCCTCTGACACAGCTTCATTCTGTTCCCTTGTGTCCTGTCGATAGTCACCAGGCAGAGATCAGCATCTCCCCCTCTGCTGTGTGCCTGGGGTAAGTTGCAGACTGTCAAGAGGCCATCCCTCAGCTTTCTTCAGGCTGAACAAGCCAAGTGACCTCAGCCACTCCTCCTAAGTCTTGCCCTCAGGACCTCCTCTGCACACACTCTAATAGTCTGATGTCCTTCATATGCTGAGACGTCCAGAACTGCGCACAGTACCTGAGGTGGAGCCATACCACAGCTATGCAGAGTGGGACAGTCACCCTCAGCTGGCTGGCAATGCTGTGCCTGATGCCCCCCAGGACATGGCCCTCCTGGCTGCCAAGGCACTGCTGACTGATATTCAACTTGCCATCAACCCAAACCCTCAGATCTCTCTACATCGAAGTGCTCTCCAGCCTCGATAAAGAACTATTCCAGTGAAGCTTTCAATAAGGCTTGCTGAATAATTTATGCCCATGGTTCTTTTAGAACCCTCTAAAGCTGCAATTCTCTTTAATTGATAAGACTTACAAAATGTGACTCAAAATGAAAGTATGTCATTTGATGACGATTCATAAAATATCACTCAAATTTTTAATTGCACCTGTGCTATTGTTAGTGATAGATAAGGAAATGACTACTGATGACATAAGAAGAAAAAAGTTTATTACTATGAATTTCGTACTTTAAATCACCACTGTGTTTTTATCACTTATGTTACAAGAGTAAAGGTATTAATGTGATTTTTCACATGAAGACCTTTCAATATAAACTCAAGTGGATAGCCAATTCCAATATTTAAATTCAGATTCTAAATTAATTTTGAAAGGTTAGGTTAGTTTTAAGGTTTTACTTTGTTTTATTTATGCAATAAATGTTATTTACTTGCCTAACCATTTTATTATCTTTTATATTAAAAAAGGCATATAGAATACAGAACATTGCACTCTGGAAAGCATTTGTGTGGTGAGGAGAGAAAAGTCCTGTAAAAATGATTGAATGTTCAAAAGATACCTAAACTAATTCAAAGGAAATTTTCTAAGATACTGGTTTTGTTCTTCATCCTTGGCTATCTGCTCATCAAGGGTTGCATTTCACTTGTAGCAAGATTCATTTATGCAAAACACAGCTTACTAAAATTGTCAGATTATTATTTTTGGTGAAATTACTCTTTCTAGCTTGAAAAAAGATGAAAGGTTTTTCACTGACTTCCATGGTGGTGCTTTTGATTTTTTGCATGCATAAACTTGATGGATATGTTTATCTGTTTTATCTAAGCTACACATCTATACAGTATACATATTTTTTGTCAAGTGGTGCCAGCCATATGTTTTTGCATGTGTACTTTATATGAGATGCATATTCTCTAAATTCTGAGCACTTAATTCCCGACTACTGAGAGATCCAAATGTTTGTAGCTTTATACTTCAAGTAGTCATTTATGCTGATACAAACAGCACTTTGTGCAGTTGCTTACAACTTGAAAATAACCATAAGTGTTTGGAATTAATTACTTGCAGATTTTAAAATGCAATTTGTAAATCACATAGAGTTTGAATTCATGAAGCCTCAGGCACTATCTGCTATCAAATGGCTGCAAGCACAGTGATGCATTAAGATTCCTGAGCACTGCTCTACCTCTCTCAAAAGCATGACATGGAGAAGGCCATGGCCAAAAACGATGATCAGTCTGAGGAGGCCAACCAGCTCTGGGACCAGCTGTGTAAGACCGGACAGTTTGTGTCCGACCCTCTAAACAGTGTGGCCATATCCTGCCTGTCTGCACTCACTTAAGCCATTTATTATGCTTTATTATTCAGCAGTCTGGTTGCCTTAGCCTGTGTACCACGTGTGATGGAGGAAATTCCCAAAGCATATCTGCATCTGTCAGAGAGAAAATACTCTCTGGTTCAAGCTGGTTTCTGTGGTCTTACCTAGCTGACTAATGGTCTCTGTCTGTTTCTGTGTTAGCTTGGTTTCTTGCAAACGTCTTTAAAATGGAGTTGTGAATAGATTAAAGAGCTGTGCATCCCTTTGGGCAGATAGCTGTAGTAGTCCGAGTTCCTTTGGCTCTCATTGGTAATTCACAGTGTATAAATTTAGATTTTTGCATGTGGCTGCCAGAAATAATAAACTACATTTCAGCTGTAAAATTCCAGGCTTTAGAGCTCAAAGATTATTCAAGGCCTCTGTGGCAGAAACAGTGAGGAGTACTGTATTTACCACTAGTATGTTACTTAATGTCAGTATAAACACAGTGGGAGATGGTATAATTGAGACTGCTGTCATAACAAAATGTAACAGCAGCAGCTAGCACCGAAGAGATATGGCTGACTTAGGATTTTGCTCAATTTGCTGGTTACCCTGCATGGGAAAAGTCTGCTTGCTGGCTTTCAAGAATACAGGTGGAACTGTTATGTGTTAGAAACGGAAACTTAAAAGTGCAGGCACAGGATGTATGAAGTTAACTTGTTTTTCTTTGCTGGGTTGGATGATGATCTGACATGAAGTGCTAGAAAGTTATTTAAATAAAAAAACCAAACCAATCCAAACCAAAAAAAAAACCAAAAAAACCCAACAAAAAAGCAAAACTGAAACAACAACCAAAAAATCCAAAACCCAAAACACACACATACACAGACAAACACTGGGAAAAAAGGGTCATTTCGGGTATCATTCAGTAACAAACCTCAATTCTCCTTTTTGATTTATTATAGATTTATAGTAGTTTTCAAATTATCTTAACCTTTGTATGTATTATACACCAGGAAATTTGACTCTGATTCTCAGCTTTATCCATGTTGCTTTAATTTTCACTTTCTTTCCCCCTTTCATTCCTCTGAGGCACAATGACCCTTTGAATATGCACTATGTAAAAAGCCAGAACTTGAGGAAGGAATCACAGAAATGGCCTGATTTCACCAACAAAAAGAAATCTTTTTGGAGAGTTAATCTATTCTGGCCCTATTCCTTCATTTTAAAAAAGCACACAAATATCAGGGTCTGGAAAGTAAGATATGAAATTTATTGAAAAGACATCTGAAAAATTTGTGTGCCAAGACATTAAACCAGTAATGCTTTGGTAGCCAAGGTTATGTTACATTTGTGTATGTCAAAATTTAGTTTGCATGTAGAAGAGTAAAGATAGATACCTGTTAGAACCCTTCAGCAGCTTTCTCTCTTCTTTTTAGTCAAAATAATGCTCTATACATTACTTAAACATTAAAGAAATTATTCTTTTTCTTCCCATCTTCCAATTCTTCCTTTTATTTCAGTCACTTATGGGCTATTTAGCCCCTTTTAATAGTCTCCTTTTTGTAATGTCCAGCCACAGTATTCTTCCTTTGATTCACATGAGTGCTTTTTTCCTTTGAATCTTCTTTCAAAATACACTTTCACTGACAGGCTTTCAATTATGATTGAGAAGAGCAGGTGTACTCCTACCCCTTTCTGTTGTCCTAATTAGCTATTCTGATTTTTTCCTAATTAGACTATAAGTTCCTTGTGTTATGCACCTTGCCAAGCTGCGTGTTTTTAAATCTCCACAAGTTATAGTATCCAAGTAATACCTTATGATAGTAGCAGTAAGTAAAGATGATAAGACAGATAAAATGCATCTCTTCTGATCCTTCACCTATGCAGAAATATTTTTAATTACTATTGCTTTAGCTTTCATAACCACAATATCAAACAGCAAAAGCCACCTGATGAATTTTTAAATTCTTATGTCAATGAATTGTATGGATGACACATTTTTTTGGGGGTTTTAATTATATGTTTCAATACCAAATACTACTGATAATCAGCAAGTTTTGGAAGCTTTTAGTGAATTCCTACTGAGCAAGGAAGATATAAGATGTTTGCTAAATCCTTTAGCAAAATACTAAATAACATTCAAGACTTAGGAGGAAATTCTTATGCTTTGCATTTTTTTAGAAAAATTTGTTAATAATTATTAAAAAATATATATTACTAACTGATGATGCATGAACCTTGGAAGGTCCATCTGGCAACAAAACCTTCTGAATTTGTCACCTGTAAACATCCTGATTCAGAACAACAAAAAATGAGAAAAGATAGTGTGATGTTATTAATGCTTCCTAGCTTAGGACAGCTTTTAAATCTGTAAGAAAATTTTTTCTGCAGGTTTTTTTTTTTGGTTTGTTTTTTTTTTTGGTTTTTTTTTTTTTTTGTTTCTTTTTTTAAATAAGAAATAAGTGGAAGAAAAGAATTGTTCAATATTTTTAAATTTGTATCACAGAGAGTCTAACTGTGTTTCTGTGATTTTGTGCCCAGTTCTTTTCCAGGCTTCTTCTGTGCACACTTTGGCAGAGTCAGATTCTCCAAACCAGCTCATAATAGGTTTCCCTGCTAACCTTCCTTCTTGTTTAGCCTGGTGCTAAAGTGACACCAACAAGGAAGAAAGTCAGAAAACCCAAACCAAAAACCTCTGCTGCTTAAGGCCAGAAAATATTCCATTCCATTCACCTGGATAATATTTTGTTCCTGTGTGTACATATATTTATGGGTCGTCAGTGGGTAGAGAAGAGCTGGGCTTGCTGTGGCAGAAACAAGGATGATGCTCTCTTGTTCGAAGTGCAGCTTCATTAGTAATTGATATTCTGTTCATCAGCTGAAGGAGCTTGTGGAGGGACACTACGTGGGACAAGTGGAACTATTTCAAGTCCACACTTCCCCTCTGAGTATGAAAATAATGCTGATTGCACCTGGACCATATTGGCTGAACCAGGAGACACCATTGCTTTGGTCTTTACTGACTTCCAGTTAGAGGAAGGATATGACTTCTTAGAGATCAGTGGAACAGAAGCACCATCAATATGGTAAGTCAGAGATCTTGTAAAGATTTCGCTTCCTGTTTTTCTTTTTTTGATGCCTATCTAAAAAGATATTAGAGGATATTTAAGTTATTTTCTACCTGTTAGTAATGACCATTTTTTATGGATTTTCTTTGGTCCCTTTCACCTTTCAGAACTGAAAAAAACCAGTTTGCTTCTGTTTCCTTCCACATCTCTATCCTTCCTCTTATTTTCCTCCATCTTCCAGAGTTATATTTGTAAGGTATCTTATCAGTGAGCGTTTAGTTCATGTTACATATTTGAACTTGGTATAAGAACATTTTCTGATGCTGTGTCTTGAATGACTTATTATGGTATTGTATTTCAACAATGAAAGTAGTGAGCAAAAGTCAGCCTCAGTAAACCAGGAATATATAGACAGCTAATAGATGACATCTTTTTCTAAACAGGCTGTAATTCAGCCTTAGTACATGTACTCATGTGTGCAAGCATTACTATCTTATGTTAGCTGATGTTAAACCTGTTTGCTTAGCAATATTAGGGATTAGTAATTGTAATACTAAATCTACACTCTCTGTACTAAGTAAAAGACGATAGTTCTACCTGTGGGAATGGATTAAATTTTGGAACAGTTTGCATTATGATTTCTTTCCAGCTTACATATGCAGGTTTTTCATCCTTTTCATCTCTGGAATGTCTGGTGCTTGACATATGCACCATTGTTATAAAATTTAGCCTCGAAAAATGTGCAGATCTACTCACAGATGACTGATGGTTATTATCTTCAGAATGCCTTTCTAGAGAAAAGAAGCAATCCCACTGTTATTTTGACGTCATAACAGGCTAGAGAGTGCAATATATTAATAACTGTGAAGTTCTAGATCGCATCTGATATTTTGAAAATCTATCAATAAAAGTATGTGGTAACTATGCTTGGAAACGATGTAAAAACTTCGGTTTTGAGATATATGTAGATCTCTGTCACAAGGTTACTCTCTAACATTTCCACATGACCCAAAGTTGTGTAATGGCAGTCAGTGAAGCAGCTTGGTATCAAATTAAGTGCTCATGTTTGTCTGAAGTACAATGTGAGAGTACCCCCTTGCCTCTCACTCATGCACAGACATATACAACAATCATCAATGACAAAGTTTTCTTCTTAGGGCTTCTAGGGATCAGAAGCTGAAATCTTGAAGGGGAAGAACTAATGCAATTTTGGTGCAGAATATAGAAGTCTGTCCATTTGATTTTGTGTAAGAGACTGTACTAGACACTTAACAACATGCTTGTGCTTTTGATTTCTGGTAAGATATGACATAGAATATGAGCAGAAGGCTTTGGAAATTAAGGCATTAATCTCATGTAATATTGATCAGCTTTACACTGGAAATCAGAGATATTATAAGAATTTTATTTCTCCTAGAATTCAGTCTCAACATTTTCCTTGTTTTCTGTGGCATGTTGGAGATTATGATTTAGCACTGAGCACTAAAACCTGGATTTATTATGTGTTCCTAAGATCATAGAATCATAATATAATTTGGGTTGGAGGGAACCTTAAAAGATCATGTAGTAACACCCCTCTACTGTGAGTAAGGACTTCTTTAATTGGACCAAGTTGCTCAGTCCTGACCTTGAATATTTCTGGGGATGGGCATCCACCACCTCTAAGGGCAACCTTTTCCAGTGTTTCTCCACCCTCACTGGCAAGAAATGTCTTCTTTATAAGTAGTCTGAATCTACCCTCTTTAAAATCATTACCCCTTGTCCTATCACAGCAGGTTCTGCTAAAGAATCTGTTCCTCTCTTTCTTTTAAGTCCTGAAAGGCTGAACCAAGATCTCCACAGAGCCTTCTTTTCCCAGGCTGAGCAGCCACAACTCCCTCAGCCTTTTCTTGTATGAGAGGTGTTCAGGCCTTATCATTTTTGTGGCCCTCCTCCGTACTTGGTTGAACAGGTCCATGTCTTTCCTGTGCTGAGACACAGATGCAGCACTGCAGGTGGGGTCTCACCAGAGTGAAGTGGAGGGGCAGAATCCCCTCCCTTGCCCTGCTGGCCACGCTGCTTTTGATGCAGCCCAGGACACAACTGGCTTTCTGGGCCACATGATGCCAGCTCGTGTCCAGCCTCTCACCCACCAGCACCCCCAAGTCCTTCTTGGCAGGGCTGCTCTGGATCTGTCCATCCCCGAGCCTGGATTGATACGATGAGTTGTCCTGACCCAGGTGCAACACCTTACACTTGTCCTTGTCGACCCTCATGAGTTTTCCATGGCCCACTTTCTGAGCTTCTCGTGGTACTTCTGGATGGCATCCTATCCCTCAGGTGCATCAGTGTCACCACACATTTTGTTGTCATCAGCAGACTGCTGAGGGTGCACTTTATCCCAGTCTCCATGTCACTGATGATGATACTAAAGTGTACTGGTATCAGTGACACCAGTGCAGGACTAGCACAGGATCACAGAAGAATGTCTGGAGAAGCTATGGGGAGTTTTGTAAGAAATGTTTAAAGGATTATTGGAAAATTTGGAATGAAGCTACACATTCAGCTATATTTAAGCCAGAACAGTTGCCATAGTGACATTAGAGCCATGCTAAATGTAGCACATTCTGTAATATGCTAAAATCAGCTGTGTACTTAAATGGGAAATTGTTCCATACGTAAAACTAATGGTCTAGGGGTGTTATCATCTTAAATGTGACTTTTTTTTTAATTGCTCCCTTTTATTGTATCTGGCAGCATGTCAACAGCTTTAGACATTAATTCTGCATTAGGAGACATATTCCATTAGCATGGTCTGGTAATTAGGATTGTTTTTTCCCTTAAAGGAATATTTTCTGTGAAATAAGCAAAAAATGACACGTACATGAGCACTGTGAAAGCTAGAAAGAGATCAAGAATAAAGGAAGCAATTTCAGACTGATGATTCTTTAGTAGTTTTAATGTATGATGCAATATGTCTGGAATACCCTCTCCAAATATATCAGCAAGGTTAGAAGCAGTTCCAGCATGATTGCAGTAAAAACAGGATGGACTTTTTTTTAAGTAAAGCAATGGAAATGCAAGAATAAGTGGAATCTAAATGCTGAAGGAAAGTAATCTATCTATAAAATTTGTAAATAAGAGATTTTGTTATAGTAATTGTATAGATTATACATCTTATTCCTATATAATAGTAATATTTTTTATATTACTTATATGTCACACATTTCTAAATCTTTTCTAAGATGTTCGTTAATTTCCATTTTATATAGCTCATTGTTGTTTTGTTTTCCAATGCATTGATCAGGAAGAAGAAATTTTTTTACCTTTCCTTATTTTTAAAATCACTTATATGGTCCTTCCTAATGGAATTAGTTTATAAAAGAGTTAAGAGACATTATTTTATGTACGTGATACAGTTAGAAGGTCTAAAGCTATTCAAGGTTTATTTGTTGGGGGATTTTGGTTTGTTTTGAGTGTTTTTTTGTTGTTTTTTTTCTAATTAAGGAGCAGTTACATAGCTCTGGATATTGAATGAATATAGGTGATTGCATTTTTAATTCTCCGTCGAATCAATAGAAGTGTCAACAGGCTTAAAAAGAGGAACATCAATGTTTGCAAAATGAATGTGAAGGACACAGTAAAGGCTTTTTTATCTGTAAAAGAAGTAGGAGTATTGTCAGTTAGCCTGTAGGTGAAAGAAATCTTTTTGAATTTGAATAATTTGATTAGTTTGCTACAACATAAGGAGTTTTAGGTGTAAAAAAAGCTTATTTTGAGTTGGTAAGCTATTGCTTGCAATGCCACAGACTTACGGGAGCATAACAGAAAGACTGCCTCTGCTACGTGTGGAGCTCATCTCCAAGTCCATCAAATGGTTGATCTTCTGGGTCTGAAGGGCTCCTCTGTTGTTAATAAAAAAAAAATTCAGAACATTAAATATAACTTTTAAAATACTTCCAAACATGTCCCTTTAGACCTCTCATAGCTTATATGGTACTTAAAATTAAATCAAGGTTGGATCTAAAGATACTAATAAGTACCTAAAGTATCTTAGAAATCCAGACTTTGAGTGAACACAGTTTTGAAATAGAAATCTATTACTTAGGGAAAGCATCCTTTTTGAAAATCTCTTAGTCTTTCCCAAGACTTGTCCTTGAGATGGAAGTTTGCGGGTTTTTATTATTGTTTGTAGGTTAGGTAAAGCTGGGCAATTCACATGGGCATATGTAGGTCCAACTCAGGATTTTGCATGTAAGTGTGGCTTGGCCATAATTTTTACAAGATCATCAAGTTTTCTTAGACTGTACAGACATGAAAGGTGATTATGATACTAAGAATAATCCTGCAATTATTATTTTTCAAACTTGGAATCTTAATTTTGAACAAATTTTGTTCAAAAATTAACTTTTTTCTCTTTGACCTTACAATGCTGATTTTATCTTACTGTGCTTCAATTTAAAGCCAAAATTATTATCCTTCACATTTTTGTCAGTATTTGCCAATGCAGGAGAATGAACTACACTTCATACTTTTTAGTCTAAATTAATTTCCTAATACTATTTAAAATTACCCTTAAGGTTATTCTGACTTCCTTATAAATCATCTCAATATCATAGTGAAAGGCCATAAAAATGTACGTGGATGTGAGAGTGATTTGGAAGTAACAATAATGAATTGCTATAATCTTGGCATACAATTTGACATAAGTACGTGGAGTCATCTGAAACTCACTTCTTATTTCTGTGTTAATGAATAACTCCTATAACAGCTGGATACTCTTTTGTGTTTCTTAGCTAAATGCACCAGTCCAGACACTCAGATATATTTCGAAATAGTAGGATTTCAATTTGCATTCTTTCTGTCCTGTTTATAGATCTGTTGTAATCTTAATTACCACCCTCCTTGTGAGGCCTGTAGCAAAGTAATGCATGAGGTAATGGAGTGGTCTAGATCACCTTTTTGATAGACATGTATGGCAGTAGATCCAGACATCTGAGCTGAGTGTTTATCTCAGAATTATATAATTAGACAGCTAAAGAGCACCATCTATTGGTTTGTTGTTAAAAGATGTATCGTGTGTGGATCACCTTCAGTAAAGTTGTTCTACACCAGAAAAAGGCTTGGGACATACCTGTGCCAATATAAGGCACTATTTTTGTTTCCTTCTCCATCAGGTGAGAAAGGATATGCCATGCCCATGCAATGGGAAGGCAGTTAGAGTACAACTTTTTTATTTGAGAAAATGAATAATTTTTTATTAATTTATTTGCAATTGCTTACTTCTTTTAGCCTCTTTAGAGACATCATGACCATCATTCCTTTTTTGTGTCACCAGTGAAATTGAGAAAAGTCAAATGGTTGTCTTGGAGTTACTGGTAAAGGGTTCTCTTGCTGTCTACTAGTTTTTGGAAGCTCTTACCCTTCTCTAGCTTTTAACTGGATTTCCCCTATTGCCTGTTTCGGGTAGGAAACCAGTAAGTATAAGCTTCTCTACTGGATAACCTGTCCATCTGACATGCCATGAACCACATTTGGGGTTTTCTCAGGAAAACAAGTTGCATAGTTACTCTCAAATTCTTTCTATTGACTTTCATGGTGCAAAGTTTTCAGATGGCAGGTAAAAATTATGTAATCTGTCACATTTGAAAACTAGCAATAATGTTACCTAGCATTTGAACCCAACCCATCAAATATATATAGCAACGCAAAACCACTTAAAACTTATTTACCCTAGAGCACTATTCAGTTCCAAGCCCCCAAGATACATTGAAAGGACAAAGAAACTTTTAAGGGGAGTGGCTAATGTAGATTGTGTGCCTATATGAAGAGCTTTTTAAGACTGAAAAATAGTGATCCTGACAGAACATTACAGATTTCTAATTCATAATATCTTTATTTACCTGCATAGAATTAAAATTCTGTTAATTAAATAGGTTTTTACTGACAGATTTCTTCCATACACCATTCGCTCAGACTCTTGCTACAGCAGACATAATCAGAAGGGATTTACATATTGAAAATTGAATAAATGACAGAAACATCCCCAAAATAAGTAATATGGCAAACACCATGTCCCTTTAAAAGTCTCAGTGGAATACATATTTTCCCCATCTTCTGAGTCCTGTCAGTTGCTGCCTTTGGTACTGATGCTTGTCTCTCCGGGTTCCTCCTAGCTGTTTTCTGTTGGCAATACCTTTGCTCCTGCTGCTCTCCTCGATCCCAGAAACGTATCCTGTTTCTGCATCCTCCCTTGGCATTTCCTGCTCTGTTCAATGCTTTAAGCTTAAAATCTGTTAAAACCTATCCCAAAAAAAGAATGGAAAAATCATAGCTGATGCTGGTTTCTCATAGATAAAGGGTTGAAAAACATACAACCCAAGGTTTTTTTGTTTGTTTGGTTGGTTTTTTTTTTGTTTTTTGCTTTTTTTTTAAGTCAGCCATGTGGTTTAGTCGTAGTCAAAATGGTGTAGCAAAAGTTTGCAAACAAAGTGCTGAGCTTGAGTTCCTGTGGAGTTCTGTGATCTTGGCGAGAATGTCTTGCTGGTCTCAGAGCTGTTAAGCACAGTCTCAGAAAGGATTATCCCCACTCACATATTAGGGAATTTATACTTAAAATTGGCAGTGTTTTGCATAGGACATCAGCTATGTATACTAAATATGGCATACAGGCAACTGGTGTACTCTAGTTCTAAAAGTATTGCTTTCCAGAGTCTTTTAAAATTCCCTGAGTGGAAAATAGCAAGTTTTAATTCAGTGTCTATAGCCAGTTCTTCTTTTTTAATAACAGTTTCTAAACCCAAACATATGCAGATAAACAGTTTCTTCACTCCTACAGTTTTCCAATAATAAGGATTAATAAGCTGATATCATCAGTGATATATCTTGTACTTGGCTATATTTATCAAAATCATCATGTTCCAAAATGGATTTTCTTCAGGCATTCAAATGCCTATTTGAAAAAATGAATTATCCACAGTTGTAAGTAAATTGTTAGCAGGCTTGGGGAAATACAGTGAACACTGCTCAGCATCTTTGGAGCCTATGGAAATGAAAAAAACAACAGTGAATGTGAATGGGACAGTTAGCGAACAGTTTGCCCTCCCTAAAATTTGTGTAGGAGAGAGGATGAAACCTGACTATGGTTAAGAAAGCAAAGCTGCAGGGAAATTGGTGTCTTAAGACAGGGTTACATTTATTTCCACCATCCTGGGCATTGTCTTCCTTTTGCTTTCAGCATCTTAGTGGAATTTTTTTTTATAATTGTTTTGATACAGAGGAAAATGTCTGGTTATTGGGGTTTTTTTTATTATTTAAGTGTATATTAAATAATGCAGTATAAATTTATAAAGAGATGAGCTCTGCTATTTGTAGTGACAAACCTGCAGTTTCTAATTGCCGAAATGGCCAAAATGAAGAGAAGAAAAAAGAGTGCAAGTAGTAGTTTCAAACATAAGCTGAAATGTAGCATCCAAATTTGTATGTGATCTCTGAATTGGTGGCATTGCACATGAAGAAAGGAAATGTTGGAGGGAATAAGGACCACAGTTTTCATTTCTATTGTATGTTGTGTGTATATATATATATAATATACATATATATGTATATTATCTTTTGGTTAATCTGATTTAAAAAAAAAGAACATTGTACGGAGTCCTGCTGCAAAGACAAATCTATTTAAGGCTCACTTAATAAGTATGTTTAGTTAACGATAATATCTCACATAGAAATCTTGCAAAAGTTCCTAGACTTGTATTTGAAGAAAGCGTTTCTGAAATGCATCACTTATCTCTTGTAGTTTTTTCATGCTGAATAATATATAGTATCCATATGCATAAAACTGTGTTGAAGGTTTTACAAGGATTTTGACCTTAAAATAAATAGGAGGGTAAATATACTTCATGCTAATAGTAGTGACTGAACTCATATCATCTCTTGCCTGTGTTAGCTGTAAGGACACAGAGACCACTTAGCTGTTAACACCAGCATGTGAGTTGTGTATGAAGTGAGAAGTACAGAGGCACTGAATTGACACTTAATTCACAGAACACTATTGCTTTCTTTGCACCTATTAATTTACAGCCTACTGTGCTGAAGAGGCATAAAGGCTTCATTCATAGCACATCACAAACTGACAGGAACATAAGAGTGAGAGAACTCACTTAAGGAAGCACTGTGACCCACAGTATAATTTTCCACTATATTTAAAAGAACATAAAAAGTACTAAATTTTTAAAATTAAGTATATGAGCATGGTTTAAATACATTAACAGAGAGCTCAGATTGCTTAAAATACCACTACTGTACTTTGTTTCTAAATAGATTTTATAACCCTGGCGATTCAGTGTGCTCCTAAAATACCTTTCTGCTAGGTCTGTTGCATTATTCTAGAATATTTATACCTTTAGCTTCATTTGCTCACAAAATTCTTGACATTGGATTCAGGAAAATAAGTTTTAATGATGAAACAGTTCATGCCAATGTATTCAGATTAGAAACTTTTCTCAGAGATGTTTGTGAAGCATTAAATTTATTGCTTTTACATGGTATCTATCCATTGCAGTCAACCTGAAGTGTAAAACAAAACATACGGGTATCTTGACTTCTGGAATGTTACATCAAATTCTTCTCCTCTCTCCCCTTTTGCCATACAGGTTTTCAGGGATTCTAGGTTTACATGCAATAAGCACAGTAGTTCTGAAAAAATACACCTCCTCACTGATTAAAAAAACAAAACAAAACAAAACAAAAACCAAAAGAAACCAACAACCCCCCCCAAACCCCAACAAACCCACAAGCAAACAAAAACCCAAATCTATTTGAATTTAAACTGGAGTTGTCAAATCTGTATTTCTTTTGAGGTCTGTGTTACTGCATGAGAAGGAAAAGGTTTAATAGAGAAAACTTTGCTATTAATATATGTCTGTGTATAAATGTGAAGTCTCAAACTTGTAGGAGTAATACAGTTCAGTTCATCTGGTCAAATCACATTAATGGAGATCACTATCGGGACTACTAGGTCAGTCTGGAAAACAAAAAGAAAGTTATTCCCTGGACGTTATGCCAAATTCTTGTTTTTGACACTGGTACCTAATTTAGCAATAATATCAGAAAGGATATCAATTATGGCTTAAAGTTACACTGGCATAGGTAGCGGCCTCTTTTCCCATTAGGATCAGTGAGGATGAAGGATGGTAATTCACCAAACTGCTCTTTTAAAGCACTGCAGTTTTCTATCTTATATTTCAAATACATTAGAATTTTAATATTAGCTATTGCCATTTTCTAAAAGATATAGGGGGATTTAATACATCCTGGGTTTTTTGACATATGCTTTCAAACACCCAAGTATATGAAAAATTGTTTGGTATGAATTAGCATAGTTGAATGTGTTCTTACTTTCCAGCATATAAAATGAACTTATCAATTATTCATCACATTTGAAGAGAAGAATAGAATTTTACAATGTAAGAATCAAGTGTGAATATAGGTCTGCTTTATTTTTTTTCCTGGATATACTGAAAGCTGCAAAACATTTGTTAGTAGTTTGGGTTGTTTTATTTCCACCAATACATACCAAAGTAGACAAACTCCTCCAGAAAACTCTTCCTGAATTTCCATGGCAAGATTTTTAGGCCAACTACCGATTAGTTTGTTGTATGTTTTTTCTGCTGAGACAAGTACTGTGCTCTACAACAGCTCAAAGTAAACCTGCCAATGAACTGTTCTTACAGTTAATAAACACCTTGGCCCTTGGTATCTCTGTTTAGTTAGCACACAGAATACATCAATTACTTCTTTGACTCTAAAAGAATGTTAAATTGAATTTAAATAACATGTTTATTGATGGCTACTCTTTTTTTAATACCTGCACAGTAGGCTAGTGATTGGACTTAATGGGTTTTCTGCAGAGGTCTGCACTTTGAAAATACTGTGCTGTTGTGTATCTCTAATGTTTTAAAGCAGTAGTTACAGCACAGGAAGTTTAGATATGATGTGTAGTGGTGACTGAGATATTGTTTCTGTTTATCCAATCTCCCAGATGGTCAAGGGAGAAGACAATCAGCGGGGAAAGCAATTTGCTGTGAGTAAAAAGAAAACACAAGGATTTTGCTAGTTTAGCCAAGCCTGTGGCAGTACCACAATGAAGAGTGAGAATTTCAGATGTGAACCATCTAAACAAAAATGGAAGTACTAATGATTACTTTTTATACATTGGTTGCTGATGGGCATATTAGCTGAAAAATTATTCCATATTCTGATAAGATTGGCAAATGGAAAGAAAGGAATTTCTCATGATCAAAACAATGGAGTTTTGCTCTAAAATCTGAGTCTTATACATGCTTTATTCATAGAGTTGCTACGTCATGGAGACTATTATTTTCAAACAAGATTTGTGCAAGGTATTGCCAATAGATATAAATGTGGTACTCATTTCTCATATGTTTGGGTTCAACTCTTTCAGCTCTTCTGCCAGCTGCAACTGCTTTGGTTGAGACATGATGATTATTTAAAAAAGGTCTTACAAAATTGTACCAGAAAGAAAAAGGAAGGAAGAGTAAAGAACTTTTGTAGTTAATGTGCAGCCAATTTATGAAGTGGAGAAAAGAGACTTGACTCCCAAATAAGGGCTTTATGGATTCTAATATTCATATGCAGTGAATTTCATTTCAAATCAATTATGTGTTTATATCATAGACTTAAAAATTGAAAACTGATGTCAAGAATCAACTGATATAAAAAATGCTTGTCCTCACAACCTCAGCAGTGACAGCAGATGAAGAGGATGCTCAAGTCCTTCATGTGACCCCGTATTATCTGGTTCTCAATACAGTGTTGCAATGAACAGGCCGTTTTTGAAGCATATTAAGGAGGTGTACATAACCATTATTAGACCAAAATTAGAACACTGGAGACAGACTGTTCACAGGTTTAAAAGGATGTTGGAAAAGGAGACATGTAATTAGAAAAGAATTAAAGATTATTCAAAAGTGGATGTTTGTCTCATCTGAAAGCAATTTCACAGGTAAAGGTTTAGAGCATCTAAATGCACCCATGCAGAGAAAACACCATATCATACCTAGCTAAATAGACCAAGGACACTATGGCTAAGACAAAGAACCATAATCTGTTTCCACAGTTGAAAGAAGCAATGGCTTTGTTGTTTTAGCAAACTTCAAAGTTGATGTTGAATTCTCCATCTCCTCATTTCTTACATTGAGATTGGATGTGTGTCTTAAATTTGTGCTCTAATGAGGTGTAAATTATTATGTACAGCCCAGGAGTAACAATAGGATTTCTAGTTTTAAGATACAGAACCTAGATCTAAAGACTGACTACACAAGAAGTCATCATGTCAGTCCTTCTTCTATCTTCATTGTTGTGAAAAAAATCCTTCCAAGTAGCAAATCTTATGTTTAGCACTGAAGGTGTAGGATTCCAGAATCTGGCACTATTTATGAGGAGAGTTTCCAAAGATGAGGGTTTTAACTCTTCTGCAGAGGGCAACTATCAAGAGAAATCTCGTTTTCCTAGAAACAGTTGTACAGGTTTTCATAATAAATAATTAGAATTAGCATGCTGCCCCCTGGGTAGAAATATGGTAATAAAAAAAAAGGGTAGTGTGTTTGCTTCAGCTGCTGTGTTTGAAATCAATCCACTGCAGTCCCATTGGGCTGGATAAAGCTCTTAAAAATGTTAATTTTTCTGTGTACGGTAAATAGCAGTAAAGCCCTGCAAATCTACATAGACTTGAGAGCTGAATTAATAAGTTTTATTTATATTTGGGTTTTATCCACATTTTAAATGGTTCTATACTGGGAACATCTCAAGTCATTGTCAAATTTTAGATGCTAATGATTGGTTTACAACAAAAGAAAATCTGTCTTAAAAAAAAATATATAATGCTTCTGAGAAGACGGAAAAGAAAGATTACATGTTCCATATGAAAGTATTTAAAAAAGTTTTGCAGGTCCTGTTTACTCCAAACGCGGATATTCTTTCAGAAACTTACTTCTCAGGAGCAATAACAGTTTCCTGTTTGTTGGAAGTATATAGAGCAAGAGTATCTTTTCATTATCATAATCAGATAAATTCAGGCAATAGATATGAAATTCATATTTAGGAACAAGATGTGCCCATTCTAATTATAAAAGATTATCTGTGTAAATGAAACCATGAAAACTCTCCACCTGAATAAGAGCATATTTTTTTCAGAAAAACACTACATAACCCCTGATTTAGTGTTTTCCAGTCCTTCAGAGTCTTTCATAATCTTTTAATTATCCTTATTGTTAAAAGAAAGCATCTTATTTCTGAGCTTGCACACGTGGCTAGCTTCAGGTTCCAGCCACAAAGTTCTGTCTTTATCTACAAGACTGAAAAATCATTACCAGATTCCAGTTCCCAGTAAGTGCTTGCAAACTGTAATTTCACAACTTCCTCTTTATATAATATAAAGAAATATTTTTCTTTTAAAATTTTTTTAGGAAATTATATCTGATTTTTAAATTATTCTTGATTTCCTTTCAAAACCTCTGCAAATATTCTTGGCTGCAAACTGAAATTGTGAAATGAAAAAGAGTATTACAGGAGCAGACATTTGTTATTTCCCTGCCACCCTCAGTGTCAAGCAGGTTATCTATTGGTCCCCACGTCAGTGTTTGGTTTTGTTTGAGTTTTTTGTGGTGTCCTGGGGCATAGCTCAAGAATTTTCCTTGAATGGAAACCAATTGATGCAAAATAGAAAAGAGGCATAGACAGGATATGAGTTTGTGTTTTCTGTGAGTTTTTTCAAGTTACAACTGGCTAATCTTATCTCCTGCCAGCCCAGAGAGCCACAACAATTCTTGTGATCAGACTTTGTCAGCAATTCTAGCTAAAACAGTAGAGGAGCTGTGCCCAATGAATCATACGAAAACTTGTCCCCTTCAAGACAGGTAGCAGATGGCTCCAGTCAAGTGAAGTGAAGGACCTCCCTCCCTGCCTTGCGATGCATTTTTGTAGACTACCCTTTTTGATAGATTCTTTCATGAGAATCAAGAACAAATGTCTCTTTTTGCATTTCTGGGATGGATTTTTACATTTTTGTTCTTGGACACTCATTCCATGCACCTTAACATTTACCAGTATAAAGCAAGTCCAGCTGCCCTTTAGGATATTTAAAGGTAGGGTGAAGAAATGGGGGTAAATATATTGAGAGCAGATCCTTGCAGAATATGCTCAGAAAACCAAAGATCCTTTTCGAGAACATGAATTTGTATCAAATAGAGAGGTAGAAACATCCACAAGAGCATGGAGTTTCCTGTTCTTAGTGTTGAACAAAGACAGACTGTCCTCAATGCGGTTTTCATGAGACACTAGAGATCTAGTGGGAATTTATCTAATTTTGTGGCTGAGTGGCTGTCAGAGGTTTAGGGGGCAGTTTTGGGGAATGCAGCCAAAGAGCAGCACTATGCCACTCACTGCACGTAGTCTCAAATTTGTTTACAGAAAAAACGTATCAGGTTGGGTACATACTGGGAGGAGCTGTCAACTTCCTCAAGGGCAGAGGTCCTGCAGAGAGACCTGGCTTGGTTTCCCTTTGTCCCACCTCACGATTGGTTTTCTACACCTTTTATTTAATGTCTGTGTCTATTCCCCCCCCGAGTGTCTTTTGGTTTAACATTTTACAGTTTTCTGCATTAAATCACTGGCATAAGCTGCCAATGACCTCAGCCCCTGACCAATTTCTGAACAACCAAACCCGACTGACCTTCTACATGCGGCTTGAATAGACACAGCAACATTAACTTCTGTCAGCGCTTGCTTTGGAAACACTCAGCTGTGGAAGCACAGCAAAAACACACTCATTCCTTGCTTCTGAGAAGTGCTTGGCAGCCTTGTGTGTGGCAGGGAGTTGTTTCCTCATTAAGGGCAGGTGCTCACAGAGATAGTCAGGTTCAAAGCATTTGGGTTTCATGCTGGCATTCAGATCAGTACAGACAGGTGTGGCTCTCTTGTGTTCTTATGGGTCCCAGTTTCAGAATGCTTAACCTGACAAAAACCGCTCGTGTAAAATATACAATACTGCATTTTATACCCACAGCAGGGAAATTATTTTAAAATTTGTACTTGGTGATTTTGGTGCTTAACATGATGAAAGCTGGGTTGGTTTGTATTTCATAGATATGGTCAATGCAGATTTACATAGCCTGTGTTGTAGAGAAGAATAAACTTTGAAAATACAGAATAACTACTATTCTTTTTTAGCGGTACAGGAACAATCGCTGTATTTTCTTTTATTTTAAGAAAATCGAAATTCCAATTTGGTGTAGTTTCACGTAAAGAATGAAGCCAATAGTTTTACCAGTTGGAGGGCAATGCTTTTGTGAAGTTTGTAGGGGGTAGTAAGCCTGATTTATTGGATGAGCTGTACAAGATCCAAAACCTTCAAAAGGTGTGGAGGAAGTAAATCTTGAAAAATAGGGCATGAAACGTTAATGAGCAAATAATAATTTCTATTCTCAGCATGTTAGTAGAAATAGAGTACATCTGTCCCACCCAGCAGCTGCATCATTTTGAAGCTCTTGAGAGGGCTTGTGGAGATGATGAGAATATAAATCACAAATTGAACAGTGAAAAAGTAGGCAAAGAAACAGAAATACAGATACAGCAAGTATCTGAAATACATCAGTAAGGACAGAATATGGGAGATTTTTATTCCAATATTTAAGAAATTATAGAAACTGAAAATATGAACAGTTTTTAAAATTACTTGCTTTAATTTTTAATGTAATACTATGATAAAAGGTTAACACAGAGATCATACTTTGTTTTCAGAGCCAAGACAGAAATGCTAGTATTTTTTCTTAGAGCTATTTCTCAGCTCTAAGATAGGGAGATATAGGGAGAAATTAAACTTTCCTTTGCTCAAAGAAGTGGAGGATATCAAATACAGGGAGATTATTGGTAAACTCTGTATGTTTCTAAATTCTTGGAATCATCAGCAGTTTTTGATGATAAAATTTAACTTACAAGAAAGCAGTGGCATTAAACATTTACCACACTTTAGTCATCTTTCATTAGGAAAAAATATTAGAAATATTACATTGGTTTAAGTTATCAACAAACAAAGTACACACACCCTAATTTTGAAATACAAGATATATTTAACATATAAAACATAGAACCATTTCTAGAAGAAATTTTAAGCTACTTGTATCTTCTTCTCTGTGAATTCTTGAAATGAAACAGCTGGATATGGGATATTTTTGGGGACTTTATAGAAAATACTAGTATGAGGAGATTTCATATAAGTTCTTATATATTAAATATTAGAAAAGAAAAAAATAAAGTCTAGTCCTAAAATATTTACTAAATTATAGTATTTTTTGTTATTTGAAAACACAGTGTTCAGCAGAACTCATCTTTATGCCTTTGAAAATGTCAGAAAGTGTCATAGATGAACAGTAAAGATGCTTGTCTGAAACTTAAGTATATCAAATTCCTCATCATTTTATCTGTCTTTATGGGTACTTCATTTTTTAGAGCTGAAGAATGACTTGATTCAGTGGTTTTATCAAGCAGTAGTATTTACTTTCCACTACTTTTCAAACTGCTACTTCTATTTTAGTGTGATCTGTCAACAGACCAGGTAGCTAAAGGAATTGGAAATGCATGTGTTTCTGTTCTGGGTTATGTTCAGAAGTAATTACTGACAGATTTTTACTGAACTGCTGGGAAAAAAACCACCCAAAATTAATCTAAATCACAGTTTTAATTCCTTTTGAGCAATGATAAATATTGGTAATTGGAGAATAATCTAGCCAAACAAAAGCTTAATCTGGCCAAACAGGGGCTTTACAGTGTCATGAAAACCCAGAGCCACATTTCATCCTATTCTTTTCAGGGATAACAGAGTAGTGATTTCTGAGCTGTATTGATCGTCAGCTGCATACATCTAATTTGATGGCTGCACATAAGCAGTTTAGTGTTGCTAAGGCTGACAGTGGGTAGGGCCCAGAGCACTCTCAAACATCCTACAGATGATTTCACAGAATCACAGAATCACAGAATTACCTAGTTTGGTAAAAACATTTGAGATCAAGTCCAACCTATGACCTAACCTAACACCACCTTGCCAACTAAAGTGCCTCATTTAGTCTTTTCTTAAACATCTCCAGGGATAGTGACTCCACCACCTCCCTGGGAAGCTCTTTCTAATGCCCAATCACTCCTTCTGTGAGGAGTTTTTTTCTTAATGTCCAGCCTAAACCTTCCCTGGGGCACCTTAAGACTGTGTCCTCTTGTCCTGTCACTGGTTGCCCGGGAGAAGAGACTGATGCCCACCTGGCTACAGCCTCCTTTCAGAGAGTTGCAGCTCTTGCAGTTACATCCTGCAACATCAAATGTGATCTGTGTGGCTTTTCAGCCTTTTATCCTCTGATACTGTAGTATTCTCAAGTGAACAAAAAAGAGCTGAACCCATGTAAGCTTTACACTTTATATAAAAGGTACACAAATAGAAATATTTTCAAAATATATAATAGAGGAAATATATCTGCATATCTGAAAGACCTATGTCTATTAAACTTAGAAATCGTATGTTGCTTGGAATAAACATAGAACATGAGAAGAAAAAGAGTATATGGGAGGGAATGGAGCACATGACTATGGAATTCTGTACAGGAATATACTGTGATGTTTTTCTAGAGTTCTATATCAGTGACAATATGTTTGAACCAAGCTGAGAATAAAATAATTTACTTACCACTTTGCATGGGACAGGTTTCTTGGCTGCTACCACTATCTGTTGTTGTTGCTTTGGTTTTTTGGTTCTGTTTGGGTTTTATAGTTATGATTGAATCAGTGTATCTAGATGTTCATCTGGTGTTCCTGATGCTATTCTAATTTATGGAATACTAACAGTAGTGACGAGCATTCTCGTTAGGAGGTAATATCTTTTATTAGGCTAACTGCTAGTATTAGATAAAATATACAAACTTGTGGGTAATAATTCAGATTGAACACTAAACATCATAGATTCACCTTCCAAGTAACCGGCCTGCCCAGAAGAATCAGCAAGTTAATTCCTCATTTTGCTTTGCTTGTCTGTGAGGCTTTTGCTTTCCCCATTAGAGTGTCCTTATCTCAACCCAGGAGTTCTCTGTGTTTTACCCTTCCCCTTCTCTCCGTGACTGCACTGGTAGGAGTGAGCGAGTGGCTGTGCGGGACTTGACTGCTGGCTGGGGTTAGACCAGGACGCTCCTGAATCTGTGATGCTTAGTGTTCAATCTGAATTATTAATTTTAGGTTCCAGACTTGGCTTTAGAAAGTGTCTTGTGGGTCTGTAGTGGGGTGGTTCGCATTTTTATCTTCTGTGAGATAAGAATTAGGAGGAATGCAAAGCAGACTCCAAACTTAAAGAATATAAAGAAGTTTATTAACAGAACTAAAAGCAAAAGGCTTAATAAGGNGGGGTGGTTTTCTGCTGGCGTGTGAAAAGTCCCTTCCCTTGGCTCACAGCTTTCCCCACAGCTGTTTTCAAGGGTTCAATCTTAGCTAATGGGGTACTATTTCAAGGATGAGCTGTTCAAGAGCAAAGGTTCTCTTCATCCACCTCTAGGATCATCTTCATCTCTAGGAACAGAGGTCTTCTTCTTCCCTGGGAGCAAGGGCCTTCACTTCATCACTATCTGGCTGTTCAAGCTTCTCATTGGATCACAGCTACTTCAACCTTTACTGATTGCAGCACAGGCATCTTTGCTCATGGCTACAGTTTGAATGCTCTGCCCCCCATGCTTATCACAAAATTACAAGGGGTTCTGTGATGTATCACTGTCCATCACCATAGCTGTACAAAAAAATTCCAGCTTTTAGGTTTAAAGCATCTCCTCTATCTCCTCTCTCTGGGCTTCAGCTCTTTCTTCTTCACTGACTTTGGTGTCACTATCATGGTGTCTGCTTATGTGCCTTTGCCTTTCCCTTTTCTCTCGCTGGGAGAGGATTGATGTTTGCAGGGTTCATCTCTTCTGGGGAACTTACAGTTCAGAAGGGGTTAATCTTACCCAGAGTGTGCAGCTGGAACTTTACCTCTCTGTTGGTCACATGATCTCTGCTGGGCAGCGGCTGGAGGAGCTGGTCTGCTCTAAAAGTTCATTTCAGCTGCTCCAGAGAAGGGAGGCCATCCCGGCCTGCACGGAGCCACAGGCCATAGCCCCAGCCCCGCCAGGCCGAGATGGAGCAGGGCCAGCCAGGCCCAGCCCAGCCCACCGGACCGAGTGGCCAGAGCCCAGTTACCTTTCCAAGGGCCGGAAGGAAGAGAGAATTCCCGGGCTTCCACACGGTTTAAATACGTAGATTTTGAGAAGCGTTACTGGTCTAAACAACTGTCCATCAACTCAGGTTCAAACCACCACAGGGTCTTCCAAGAGAAAATTGACTGTAGGATATTTTTCTTGATTAAAAAGGAAAGTGAAAATATTCTGCCATTGCTGACTGCTTGCTCATCAGTTGTCTGCATGTTGGTTCCTTCCAACCTGGTATTCTGTGATGCTGTATTTCATATGGCTGAACAGCATGAGTACAGCTATTCCAGTTCTTATGGACTACTTAAATCTCAAGGGTAGTGGGAGAACAGGAGATAGGATGTCTAGGAAGACAAATTTTTAAAAAAAGTATTAGTGTCCATGATCAATAAGATTATTAATGAAATGGCTGTAACTGCACATTCTGTAAGGGCAGCAAACCCTCATTAAAAGCTTACTTTATTACTAGCCAGTTAAAACCAAGGGAAAAGTAAAACCCACCCACTACAGCTCCTAGTGCATTGTGATAGGTAGTATTATGGAGGTATTCCCAAGAAGGAATTCTTGCATACTTCTAGTCAGGAATGAAATACAAAAAATTGTCACATAAAGGGAGTGGTTTTGCCTGGAAGTTTCATGGTGTCTGCTGTAGGACTAGGACATTTCCATTAGTAATGGATGTACACACAAGCCACTTTGAGACTTGTCCTTGGGGGAGAAAAAGTCACAGTACAAATCAGTCTTGTCCACTGACTTCGCCTTGACTGTAAAGTAAGGATTGTCCAAAATGGAAGTTGGATGAGTGTTTAGGACTTTCACTTGTAGTTTTCAAATAATGCTTTAAAAAAAAAAATCAAAACCAGAACTTTGCAAAGTTGATAAAAAATCAAGTGTTTAGTGATGGCATATTCGGTACTTCAGTTCACTGACTTGTATATCTTTGTTAGAGTGCATAATTTGCAATAATTATAGCAAGTGTTTATGAGAAAAATAACCAAAATAAGCAAGTAGAAGTTAGTCATGTGTTAGGTTGTGCTTGTTACTAAGAATATATAGAATAGTTTCTTTTAAATCTTCTCACAAAATTGATTGAAGAAGCAAATTCTGTTAGGCTTTTCTTGTGCTTCCATGTACAATTTACTTTGTAAGATTCTTTCTCTCTGTTTTATTCGGAAAAAAATATTCAGAGGAAATATTCAACCAGGTACCTCATATTGTGCTGTCAATGAAAATAATTTATGTAAATCATTAATTTGTTGGTTCATTTTGTCAGCACGTCAAGTCCTTCAGTGTGAGTGGATGTTCTTAAATCCCACTGGTTTCTTTTCCAAATAACGGAAAAAAAATCAAAATCAAATAGAAATTCGGGTAGGAAATAAAAATGCAAAGCTGCTCCTCAAAGTAAACTTTCTACTTTTATTCTGTGATGAAAGAAAACATAGGTTTCTGCATATTTTGTTTTGATTTTGTGAAATAATGATATGAAGTGAACTCTTCTTGGTATGATTATGTCTTTTAACAAACAGTTGCTATAAATGCAGACACTGGAATATTTGTCTTTGAAGCCTCACTATTAAAATCACAGAGGTATTTCTAGTACAAAGAGCTGTACCTATGCACCCACCTGACTGTCTATCTATATTGTTTTAATGTGTAGTATTCATAAATAAAATGATGAATAATTTATCTCCATCTGTGCAGACAGATTTAACCACCGTATTACTCTGTAACTGTCAACTCTGTAAGATAATGTTCATGCTGTAGAAGCTACTCCAGTGAAATTTAGCACAACTTTCTAGGTCTTTATAGATAACATGCCTGGTGAGACAATATTTTAAGCATTACCCCGTAATGCTAATTGCATTATCTGTCCAAAAAGATATTTGAAGGCAGTATAACAGAATGTGGCTTCACTAAATGCACTTTCACTTACATGTGAATTTAGCTGATGAAAGAGCATGCAAGTTAATGACTTTGATTTCCTCACAAATTACAGATTTTGCATCCTCTGGTACTACTAATTGAATTTTTAATAGGTTGAGAGAGTTTTACTTATTTTCTTAATATTTAAGTTGAAATAGGTACCATGGGAGAAACAAATTGTTTTAACCTTAATTACTGCAAACAGGTGCATTTGTTTGTTTATATTAAATTGGGCAGTCTTAAAACACAAGAAAACTCAGCTAGCAAGCCTCAAAAGTTTCTCATTTTCTTTCAGAAAAATATAAAGCTTATTGAATGATTCTCCATACTCAGTGCAAGTGCACTGTGAATAATAATACAAATGGCTTCATTTCATCAAAGAACTTTTATATACACCTAAATAAGATTCTGTGTCATCCTATTTGATTTACATGGAGACTTACATACTCTGGATTATACTGAATGTCATAGTGAACAGTACTGTGAGGTAAAAATGTGTAACTACACACTAACTGATTCTGTTTTCCCTGTCTCTGAAAAAGGAAAGCAGATGCTTTTGATGTTCAGAGGAGATACAATGCCCTTTTACCTTTTTTTTAAATTTATTTTTTGTAGAATCTTGCAGCAAGCAAGAGACAGTCTACTACTCTATTCAGGAACTACACAAGTAAACTCAAGGAGTGTGGTTTTGCTAAGTGCAAATGTGTACTTAAAACACTTATATGGCTCTTTGGGAGATACTTTATGGGCACTATTTCTTCTAAACATGCATTGTGGTTTTAACACAAGGAACATGTCAGCATGCGAAGTTAATAGCTTATAGCTTTTGAGTAAGCTTGTTTTCTGCAGTCTTTTCTATAATTCATCTATATTACATTGGAAATCCGTGGGTTTTGACACTTACACTAAAATCTTACTCTTTTTGTTACATAACTGCAGGATATCTTTTTTTTCCTCCTTTGCCTCAAAGTACTGCAAAAGTGGAAAGAGTATAATGCAGAAGGCACTGTGAAGGAAATTCAGGAATAAGAACAATTTTACAAAAAATCAGATGGGAAGAAAAAGAAAAATTGAGTCCTATTGGTTTCACTGATGAAACAAACTTGAAAATTTCTTCCTCCTTTTTCTCTACTTCTATATCATTAGAATTTTTTTGTCTTTGCTCTGCTTTCAGGGGAAAGTCATAGGCTATGAATGAGATTTTCCTCACTGATGGCTTCACATGGGGTTTAGATCAACCATCCATATGTGTGTTTTGGTTACACATGATAGGTCAATTGATTTTTACTGCTGTTTTTGACCTTGCGGTATTCTTACGATAAGCTCCCAGGAAAAAACTGTTACTGGGGAGCTTTTGAATCTGTACAATAACTGAACAGGGACTTTAAGAATGACACATCGGGTGAGGGCATTCATTCTGAATCAGTTCCTGTCATGTTTGAAATTTTACTTGGTGTTTCCCCCAGACTGTCTTGTAAGCATCTCCAATGGAGTCTCACCACAATTATTAGGGATCTGGAGCACACGATAAATGAGGTGATGGTGGAAGAATTGGCTTTCTTCAAGCTTGAAGAGAAGGTTTGAGGAGTTGGGAAACTTACTTTTGCCTTCAGCCTAACGTGAAGATAGTAGATGGGATAACACACACACAGACGCTTTTAGAAGAACATAGTGATAATGTGAGAAAGGAAATTCGAAATAGATATAAGGAAAAAATTCTGATTGGAACAGGTTTCCCAGAAAGGCTCAGGAACCTCCATCCTTTGCTGAATGAGGCCCAGGGCATCACCACACAATTGTATCTACTTTTAGAGTCTGGGATGGACTAAATGGTTTCCAGATCTTCCTTCCAATATAAATTGTCCTATCTGGTTGTATTTTCTTCCAATTATAATTATAAATAGCATTTTAATTTTGTTTCCATGGATTTTGATTTCATATTCCATTTAACTGCAAATGCCACCAGCATTTGTATTTTCTAACCACATTCTTTTACCAAGAGCCCATAATCATCCTATGAGCTTCTATGAAGTTGACAAAGTCTGTGCCTTTGCTATTCCTTCACTTGCCATTGCTCCTAGGATAAGGGAGCACTGAGCAGCAGCGCTTCTTATATAACTGCAGGATATCGGCCCTAAAACATCTAAAACAAAGTATCTAAAACAGATAAAATGCCAGAAAAATCTCATGGTCCTTATGTAGGAAAAAAGAGAATTGTAGAGTAAAAGTGTGTTTGAAATGTAGTGCCACTGGGGACAATGTAACCTGCAGTGATACAATGAAATTGTTTGTTTTTACAATTACTTTTACTGCATTCTGTTATTACATGAAAATCACTGAGAAGTTTACTTTTTCTTCTCTCTCATCAATCGTATTTCTGTAAGATTTTTAAGAAGGTTTTAAAACCACAAGCACACAATTGATCTCTTTCTTAAAATAAATATAATGTATCAAGATAGGCCTTTTTAAAACACAAGGAAATGTCTTTCAATGCTATACAGAATAATCAGTAATTTGTTTGTACTTGTAATTTACACATGTGACTGAATATAAATGTAAGTACTGTAAATTTTTACATTCCTGGTAGCCTCTGAATTTTATTTCTACTGCCTCATTTACAGATATCAGCTGCATAATTGACAGTGATAATTGTAGTGGAATTTATGCCGGACATAAGATTTTCTCTGGAGCCTTGGAGTCAATGTTTATAGTTTTTCCACAACCTTTGAAATGCATGAGGGTAATGTGATTTTATGTTTTTGTCTTAGCAAGTGCTAGAGAAGCACTGAGTTGTAGTACTATAGCCAACAGATTATTCTGAGATGTTTTGAACAGCTGCTTTCAAAAAAACCTGGCAATGATAGTGTAGTCCTTCATCTTCTTGACTGTGTAAGTTAGAAGTGCAAATGGAAATGTGTCCTTGGATTACAGCTGTCAAAAATGTGTGCTTTGCTTTCACTAAAGTGTCCAGAAATAGAATTTTTAGCAGCTGTGTTTCCAGATACAAGTTCAGTGTAACGTTTACTATAATGTTTGTTGTTCTTCTGTGGTATTTCCCATCCTGCGTTCTGGTCCTTGAGTGTTTGGATTTATTTGTGCTACTTGTTTCTCTAAACTGCAACTACTTGAAAGAAAACATTCATGTGTTATCAGAGAAGACTGTTTGCTTGAATGTGTCTCTATTGTGAGAAAGTATTTGCACTATTTTTACTTAAAGAGCTCCCAGACATGGCAAAATAAAAAGCTGATTAAAATCCAGGCTTGCAGGTTTTGCTAGGCCTAGATGATGCAGCTTGTTCCTGTGTGAGGCTGTCTAAATGCAATGCCACCAGAGTTTGCAAGAGTTGCAAAGGATGGCATTCAGGAAACATTTTATCAAGTTTTTGTGCATCCCAACTTGAACTGTAGTTAATGGGTTTTGGTAAACCAAACCCGCTGTCTTCTACCTCCCGGGGTTCATTGGCATCAAGCTTTGTACAAACATAGGCAACTTTTTTCTTTCTTTTTTCTTTTCTATTAAGTGCAAGTAACTACAACTGTACAATTAATGTATCAAGTAACATTAAAATAAAATAAAATAAAATAAAATAAAAGCCCCGTGGCATTTTTTTTACATAATGGTAGTACTGCAAAAGATCACCTACGACATTGGGTTCAGTTTCTTGAAGGCTCGCTAGATTAGTTCAACCCCACCTGAAGTTATAGCACCTCGGAAATTGAAGGACTAATATCAAATGTGTATTTTTCATTTCAAGCAGTTTTCTGAAATCCTCTTTGTTTTCAGTGATTTTGTGTCTATTTCCATAAATAGGTTTCTGTTTGACTTAAGATGAGGATGTTCTCAAGATGGTTCATCAGTACAGATATGTAAGCTGTGTGTAATAGTGCACAACCACCCCCCAAACCTTATACTGTCATGTTCTCATATGCATGTTTTAATTTGAATGCAGCAATATTCAGGCTGTCACAATTGTACCTGTTCTTAATATGTTTCTTGGTGGGTTGATTTTTTTTGTTTGTTTGATTTGGTTTGGTTTTTTGTGGGTTTTTTTGGTTTTTTTTTTTTTTTTTTTTTTTTTTTTTTTTTTTTTTTTTTTTTTTTTTTTTTTTTTTTTTTTTTTTTTTTTTTTTTTTTTTTTTTTTTTTTTTTTGGTTTTTTTTTTTGTTTTTTTGTTTTTTTTTTTCCTGTGGGTAAGTTATCATTTACACTGTTTGGTGTCTGATTCCCAAGTAAACATTAGCACACACATATTCACAGAACTGTTGGAAAGCAGAAAAATAAAACCATCCTATTCTATGAAAATAAAGACAAGTATATAGAAAAAAGGAAACAGAGACAATTTCACAGAAGCAGTGCTACAAACTTCAGGTCCAAGAAATCTTCCACTGCCTTGGCCAGGATTCCATGTGGCTCAGTGTAGAAACATGGATATCTCACAGGTGAGTATGAATCCATAGGGGTTGCCACAGGAAAGGATTTTGTGTGGCTTATCAGCCTACCTCACATGATTTTTAATGTCAGAAGAATATTAAGGTATAACTATAAAAGTAATTATTTTTTCTGCAACTCAAATATTCTTCAAAAAAGATTTTGAGTTTTAGAGACATAAATAGAGTGAAAAAGAAAGAACATCATTAAAGAGACATCCCTCTATGTTCAAAATCATCTTTTTTTCAAGAAGTTAGTAAACTTTGAGGAATTTATTAGTCTTATATACTAGGATTCAGCTCTGGGGCGTTTTGCTTATCCTAGTGTATCGTTTTCATTCTAGAGGACCTTGACTTGGAGTCAAGCCTTTCTTTGTGTACCTGTTTTGTCCTTGGGTGTTCCATTCAGATTTAAATTTCAATTGAGAAACTCAATGTTTACTATTACTACTGAACACTATCTCCAAAGAATTAATGACTGTCATAAACTTTCTTTAGAAATCCTAATGTTTTTCTGGCATGGATATACAGCATTTTCTTTGGTTCTTTAGTAAAAAAAGCAGAATTAATGACATGATTCTAATTCATATAAAGTATTTTTCTGTTGAATATGAAATATCTGGCAGGATTGCACAGCAGATTTGAAGCCTTAGTAAATAAATTCTTCAGAAATGTAAAATTTTCTATCAAATCTATATGCACTGACAGTTTTAGATAGAACTTGTGAAGAGCTCTGGTGATATAAGTGGTATAATGGTTTGTTACAAACTCTTAATAGAAACTAGATGGGAGAAGAAGCAATTTTATAGTGAGTAGGTTGTTTGAAAGATCTTTAAGACTATTTTTGAGAGAATGATGAATCCTAAATCCAGGTCTATCCCTATGTGTAGTATGCATGCCTATCCTTGACCTGAAATTTCAGACAAGAAGAGGCGCTTTCATTCCACGACAAGCGTTTTCACTAAGTAGTGGGTAACATTCCAATTCTTCTTTTGGGCAGAAAAGGTTTATAATTTTTGACACAGTCATGGAAATACAGGAAAAAACACACATATTTTGTGTTAAGTCATATTTTATATTGCTGGGCAGACAAGGCAGGCTTGAGAATCTTTGAAATTCTCTCTTTTACCTTTTTTCCAGTTTGGATGATCTTTAAATGGCAGGCTTATTTCAGCACTGATTTTTTTAAATAAAAATGTTTGATAATTCGTATAACTTTTAAGACGATTTGCAGTGCAGATAACTCTTCAGATTAAAGTCTACCATGGCTTTCCATTTCACTGGAGCACATCTGTTCATAGCACATCAGGCTGAAGGTCTTTTGAAATTGTAGTCTGAGCCAGCATTTGCAGAGTTAAAGCCCTTCACAATGTCAAGGGAAGTTTTGTCTTATGTTTGTGGCTACTTCCCAGTGGACCACCTTTTCTGATGAATTTATTCACCATCTAGTCCATCTATTACTCTTTACTACCAGTCTGTGCAGGCACCAAAGCACGCTACTCAGCAAAGGTACTATTTTCTTCCCTTTTGTAAAAATGTATTTGAAAATTGCCAGCTTACTTATGTGTCCTCTTGTTCTGCGCCACGAAGGAGGCTTTTGAACTGTGGGGAAGTGAGTAGGAGCAGCAACAAATTATTGTTCTCTGAGGCAGCTCTGACTTTCAAAGTGATCTAACAGCCTGATTCCACAAGCACTTTCCAGCCCAGCAGAAGGAGGGCAGTCCATTAGATACAGTCCATTACATATAATTAAGCAATGTATTTGTTTTCTGAATTTTTCTGCCTTCTTTGTTACTTTATGCTCCTTCATACTGTGGTGTGGAAGTGATCATTGTTAAGACACTAAACATTTACTCGATAATTCTTCTACTCATTATTATTTCTTCATTATTTTACTCACTCTAAAAATAAGATTTTGTGGCTTACATAAATAAAATTGGGCAAATCCCACTGCTTAAGAGCATGTGGATAATTGCAATCTGATTTTTAAAATTTACCTGAAACTATTTTAATGCTTTCAGAGTTCTTGTATGGAACTTTGTTTAAAGGAAATGTTGTAAAGAAAATAGAAAAGCAGAGATCTACCATGAAAATTAGGAAGGGGAATTTAGCATTTGAATTATCTCATAGTTAGAAAGTTAGACTGTAAATAAATGGCTTTAGAATGTTTTGTTTGCTGCTTTTAATAAGTTTTAGCAAAATACACCATCCAAACTGCCAAAAAGAACTGCCACCCCACTTTTAATATTTATTAAAGAAGTAATTAATTCAATTTCTCATTAGGTTTAAAGAACTCTCTGTGTACTCATGATTTATAAAAAATTCTCTCTCGAAGCTATTTTTATGTATGAGCACAATTCATTTTCTTAGATAAGCATTTAGGTTTGCCTTATAGTATTTAGAATGAATTATTGGCCTTTCACTCAGCTCCCCAGTTTGATACACATTCTGGTTAGAAACATACAAACAGATTTTTTCATGAAATATATTTATGTAAAATAACATTAGGTCTTTTAAATTCATGAATTTATTCTGCAGACCCTGTTTTCAGCTTCCCTAATGTAGTTGAAACTTGAAATATTTAAATTAAATTTTTAATATTATCCAAGCATCAGCGATCAGAGTTCTCTTTAGGTTGTTTTTCCATATTTGTTTGGAATATTTTTTTTTTTTTAATTTGTATAATTTAAAAAAAAATTTCTTAAGTCAGATTGTGATCATACAATCAAAGTTCATGCACAACCTTCTGCTATACTGGGCCTCTTCAGCATCTCTTGGAGGTCAGTGATTTTGTCTGACTTGTTCATGTGTGTGCACTTAACACTGAAACTGTTGTCTGCAAAAGTTGTTCATTAGGTCAGACAGATTAGAAAAGTGAACACAGTAACAAAGAAGAAAGCAAAGAAAAAATATACAAATAAAGAAATTTTCACTGTTAATTTATAGAAACAGAATTTTAGAATCCCTTAATGAAGTAACTGACATAAAAAGTTGTAAAAATCAAAATATCTTTTGAGAGAAATAAAATCTCCCAGTGAACTATTTATTATACAGTGAAAAATTCACCGAAGGGAATGGAGGTAACGATTCTGAAGTAGTCTCATTTTGAAATAAGTAGTTCGTCAGTGTCATTCTCGTCAAAGAAATAGCTTCTGAATAGTTCATTTTTAGAAAAGCTTAACTTTTGTCTGTATTATAACACTGGCTAAGTCCAGCTACCTGTTTGGAATGATTTCAGTTTCCTTTCTTTTTTCCCTGCCAAAAGACACAAGTTCATTTCTGTCTTTGTTCTGATAGGACAAAAGGTCATTATAAACAACTAGAGCATGATATACATTGTTCATTTTAAGTTTGGGGGGTTTTCTGGGGTTCTTTTAATCTTGGTTGCAGGCAATTTGGTTGGCTATTTTGTTTATTGTTAAAGTGTGCTCTACAAAATTGGTATTATTTTCCTTGTATTTGTTCATTATTAAGTATATGTATACTATAGTATATGTATATTATAGATATATTGTTCGTGTATAAGTATTATGCTAGTCCCCTCAGTAAGGTCAGTATTTTTTCCATTTTCTAAGATATTAAAAAACTTTCATTAAAAGAAAACTAAGTGAGTGAAAGGGGGAACTCCAGTTTGGCAGCCCTTGACAGTAAGTGGCAGTGATTGAACAACAGTAGTTACCAATGAGCTGCCATGTGATTTTTTAATAAAGACAAATGGAGACATCATGTTGATAAATTTTTTTATGCCCTAATTAAAAATACTAGCAGTAATGTTCTAATAAATGCAAAAGTGGTACTATTTTGATTTTGTCATTATGGCCATAATTTTTTTTTATTAGTAGAACAAGAAAATATAGAAATGCAGATATTTTTAAATGTATTCAACTTCAGTCTTTAAGGTCCATCTGAAACAGTTATTGATGTTCCTGTCAGTAAGTCCAGAGTAAACCTTTTTTTGTCCAATAGGACTGGAGAATGCAAGACTACGAAAATCAGAAGTCATGAGTCAGCTAGAGATGATGCATTGACACAGGCTGAACTTTAAATATGCATGTAAGCAGGGAAGTCTAAGCTAAAACTAAATGTTGGGTGATAATTACTGGTGTAGAAAACATTGGGAAATTAAACAGGAAGGAAAATGAAAGCAGCACCTGTAGGATTGCCTGATAATTACTTTGATAAGATGCAAAATATTTACTTTTCCCTATGTTTAAAGCTTTAGTGCAGGGTCTGTTAGAACATAACCACCTGTACAGAACCTACATAGGTTGGTACTGGAGGAGCACATTCTTGAATGACTTATGAAAATTAAGGTTGATGTTTAAGATAAAACTCCATAGCTTTTAGGACTCATTTCTCCTTTTGGAAGTTAGTGAAACCAACCACTAAAATATGTTCATATTAGCCTTAAATGGACCACTATCTTAATTATATTCATCTGTAGGTTTCAACTAATTGAATTGGAAATCCTTACATTTAGTTGGAATCTTACACAGGCTTACATTTGTTTTCTAAATTTCATCAGCCTGATATTTAGGTACTTCTTTGGGTATCTGGAGAGAAATGTAAAAATTCTATGTACACTTGCTTCAGAACAATACAAAAGGTTTGTTTCCCTTTTTTGTCCCCTTAATCACATAGTGGTTTAATTTTTTTAGAGATGCGGGGGCAGTAAGATGTCCACTGAAAAACCTCTTCATGGATAACATGTGTTAAAATGGAATGCTTAATAATCAAAAGAACACAACCATAAATTTAAAAAGAAAAATTCAGGATGCAATGAGTGATTTTGTGAACAGGCTTCTAGCATGAGGTTTCTATCTGTTTTAGATTTTATGGGGATGGGAATTTTTTAAATTGCACTATATCATTAAAGATCACTAATATATGGCATATTATTTGGTCTTGGTGTGTTTTCAACACTGGAACACCTAAAAATATTACTATTCTTTGAAATAACCTGGATACTGTTTAGTTAACATGACTGGTGCAGCATATGAGCAGACTACTGTTACTGTGTTTTCACTTTTACGCTTTTCCTGTGGCCCTCATCCATTAGCCTCCTTGGTTTCCTGGCAATCCTGGTTCACTCTGTCCTAAATGAAATCTTGGTGCATTGTTCCTTTCTGGCCCATTGCATCTCAAGAGTATTCACAATCTTACGACACTCTCTTACTCATCTTGATATTCAAGTATAACATTATCTCAGTGTTAATGGTAATGATGGGCAATTGAGAAACTCAAATCATTTATTTCACCTGTAACTGATGCTGTATTCTACTAGTCATACTTGGTTATAATGTTTTGATTCACCATTGATTTCAAAAACAGTCCTAGAATTGTACAGATCAGATTGTACAGAATCCCCTTGTCCTCTATGTAGATGACCTTTCTCATTCAGGCTGTTCTGTAGAGCTGCAGACGGATCAGTGAATAATTTCTAACATGCTGTTTTTTCACAACAGTTTCGGACTCCTGGCTCCCTCAACATCTATGGCACTACTCAACATCTCATAACTTACTCATGAGATGTCTCCTCTTGACACGAGATAGTCCTCAACACACAGTGTCTTGAACCTGTGGAAATTAATGTACAGGAAAAGTACTCTTTTTATTTAATTTTTTCTTCCTTTTTTTGGTTGTGTTTTTTTGGGGCTTTTTGGTTTTTTGTCCAGAACAGGATCACTCAATAACTTATACTTTCCTCTGTAATTTTTATAGCTAGTTGTGACCTTAGTAACTAGCACAATGCAATTTGACATAACATCTGCCTGCTTAGTTTGTCCTGTTCTGTTATTCAGGACTTAGGACACTGCTGCAGTTTGATAAAATCTTCAAAGCTAAATTAAACTAAGTAAACAAATATTTTCAAAAGAAAATAGATACTCGACCTATTAGGTGGTGTAAGTATTAAACACCATACCATTTAAGACACAGTGGTGTTGATTCTTTCTTATGTTCTCCAAGGAAAAAAAAAATAGAAATGTACTTTAGAAATTATCACGACCAATAAAACTGGTTTACATATTTGCACAGAATCAATGGATTACCACAACAGCATCAGAGTACGTTATTTCCTTTTTATTGCATCCTTTCTATTTTTAAGAACTTATAATAATGTCAGATATGAATTGTAACTTCATTGCTCAGTCTATCAGTTGCTTTCTTAATTTACAAAATGTCAGCCTAAGTTTTCAGTGGAAGTTGATATTGCATCTAGATTCAAACTAGACAGACTAATAATGAAGCTGAAATGAGCAGAACTGTAATTGTGTGAATGAGTTGACTTAATAAGGTTAACATCTGTCACTTCCAACAAGGTTAGCATTAAGACCCTACATATCAAGGTGCCTTTGCCAGGCTCAAGATTAGTTGTTAGTGAGAAATATCAACAGAAAATGTCAATGTCTTTGGCATCTGTTTCAAGTGGAAAAAAGTTCCCAAATGGTGTTATTTGTCTTTACTGGTGACATAATGGATATTACAGGAAGGAGTAATATTTCTAAGGTACTTCAGCTATCGGTGTCCTAAGAATAGGAGAACTTCCAACATCACAAGTTCAGGCCAAGTTGGCTTGCAGTGCTTTTAGCAGAGGGTGTGAATACCAGGATAGTACTGTTTCCTTAAGGCTTCTGTGTAGCCACAAGAATACATGTGTTTTAAAACAATTATTTTATTTTTTCTTTCCTGTTCTCTTTACCTTTGTTCAAACTTGGTTTATGCAAACCCAGGAGAAATTATCATCCTCTGGTGGTTTGATCTCTCCTGGCTCTACTTAATTTCTCCCTTGAAATAATAAAGGTAGAAGACTGCAAAGGAGTCATGCAAGAGAGGATCTATAGCAAGCTTCACCTTCACTCTCTATTCGTTGGTTTTTTTTTTGTCAGATGTTGGTAATGCTTTCCTTTGTGTCTTCACTCACAAAATCCCAGTAACTGTACCTCAGATGACACTTTCTGTATAAAAGGTACAACGAAGCATCTTCAGACACTGCTTTTATTTTAATACTATTCACAATATAATGAAAGATTTAGCAAAAAGATATTACATTTCCTGCAGCTTAACTACAGAAATCCTCTAACAATTGCATCATTCATTCCTTTTAAAGTCTAATCTAAGTTGACTTAGATTTCAACTTATATAACTTACGCAGTTTACTTCTTATCCTGCCCAACCACTGATACTGTAGCTCAGACTCTTCATTTTGAGGGGTTTTTTCCCCATTTTTGCCAAATCTGTCCTTGAGACTGTGAACAGAGAACTCTCCACATGGAGGCTTAGTTCTAATTGCTGCAATGCCGTACATCTTCTTTTTGGCTGGCTCTCTGAGAGCTGCTGGTTTATATATTCAGTGATACGTGAGTGTGAGTTGGCTGAGCTGAAGGGATAATGACATGATAATCTAATGAGAATCTCTTTCCTGTTGCTAAGCAATATGATAGGAACTTCCCTTGCTAAATATAATCTATGTGAATAATTAGGGAGAGATTCATGGCTGAGGCAGTTCAGTAGACTGTGTTTTCCTAAACATTACTGTGACCCACAAGTGCTAATTGTCTTGTAAGTGTGCTGATTAACTTTTTATACCTTCCTGCCTGACTCTGGTAGGAAGGATTGCACAGAGAGGAAAAAGACCAAAAGACAATCACTCCCACGGAAATCTTCAGCCCAAAGTGATGCATTTATCGTGTAGAATAATTTCCCAGATAAATGACTTCATTATTTATTTTTACAGCTGCATTTTAATATAAAACAAGGTATCTTTACTCTTAAAACTTAAATAGGCTAACTCTGGAAACCTTCTTCCCTTCTGCAAATTCAGTGACATATAAAACCAGCAAAAATAAATTGTGTCCACAGAAAGCTGTTTTATTTCAGTAGACTGAAATCTATAATCTGCTCATCATAGAAACAGTTCAGAGATTATGTGAACAAAATGCTTTGAGTGAAAATAAAGAAAGTAAAACCCAAAAAGATTTAAAAAAAAAAGATAAACAGAAAAAAGTGCATCAATTTAAGGACTAAGTTTCCTAGGCATAAAAGCAAATTGTATCTCATCACCACAGAATTTTATACATAAATATGCTTTTCGATTCTTAGGACACAAAACACCTTTCAGTATATACTACTATAACATCTGGGTACTCACCGGGCATTATAAATACAGTGAGGAATAAACAGGAATAAATATTATCTGTCAAACTCTTAGCTATGTATGCCTCATGGTATTACTAAAATTTACTTGAAGTTTTATCTTAGTGAAAAGCATGCTTTGAAAGGCATATGCCTTTGGATTCTTTCAGCAGAGTTTTGTACAGCTTGTGGATATTGCATAAATTATATTTATATTTACAAATCAATTTTTGTTATTCTATGTTCTATCCAGTATATTAATTTGTCATGTTAGATGTACTTTTTTTAGTTGAACCTATCTAAGTTTGGAGTTCCCAGGATTATAATTTCCTGAATATAGGAATGGTGTCTTGACTGACTGGATTCACTTGCTTTGCCAAAATACATGAAGTAGTCTTAACTGGTCTTTTCAAAGGCTTTTTATAGAGATATTGCATGGCCCACCTGATATACTCAAAGTAGCTTGTTTCCCAGAACTTTTTACCTCATTTTCTATACTTCACAGGAGAGCATGGATGTGTGAATCTGTCTAAAAATATATAGCTCTGTTTAAATTTCTGTGGGGTAGCAGTGGGATTCATTTTCAATCTGAGATCTTTTTACTTGTTTTGTTATTTTTGTCCCCTTTTCCAGGTTTTTTTCCACTTTTTTTTTCCTCAGAAATGAGATAAAACCAATACAATCTTTGTATTTCACATACTGACAAAATATTTCTTAAAAGAAGCTGCATCTTGAAAGAACAATCTATTTACAAACCAAAGCCACTGCACACTCTTCAGTGTGATGACTGATATTATCATACAGAGTTGCTATGAAAATCTAACTGAAATTAACCTGTAGCACTGAAGTTACCATCTAACTCTTTAATGATATAATACAGATTTAATAGTACTGTTGCTTGGTCAGCTTTGAGTTAATTGGAATTGAATAAGAACAGAAGATAAATTGTTATTGCAATATACCACAAGACATTGTCAACTGTATGACTTTTTTTTTTTTTATTTTTCCCATTTCTGGTTCACACTGCACTTTATGGCCTGTAAAATGCATTTCAAACTTTCATTGCATTAAAAAAGATTTATGAGAAATTCAATCAGAGAAAGACCAACAGTGCTGTTAGAACATTACATGTGCTATGATCAAATGAAAAATTACTAAAAGTAGACTTATTTGATGCCTTAGACTGTTACTTTTGTGTTAAATGCAAAGAAGCTACTTTGGGCTTGGGAAGTCCCTGACCCTCAAATTGCTCCCTGTATTACATCTGCTTTTTATAACTGACTGACAGAGTACTTCCTAGGTGAGCTGCTCATCTCACTGGTGGTACTGAGTAGTGGAACTGTTCAGGCATAAGCACTTTCTGCTGTGGTGCCATTATTGAATGTAGTTGAACAAATAGCTTTTAATACTAAGTGATAATATTTAATGCAAATTGAAGTTTCCAAATTTCAAAATGGAACTTAAAAAAAAAGTTATATACTGCTTAATAATAATTTATAAGCAGTATATAATAATGATAATTTTGGTATCAGTCCCCACACAATACTGCTTTCAATGGATGTTTCATTATAGTTAAACTGGTGCCAAAATTAGGTGATTAAACATACTGAAAACTAATCCATGTTCAAATCATTGAAGGTGATTTAGAGCAAAGGTAGATTATAATAGATAAATAACAAGACGGGTTAATAAAGAGATGAAAGAAGATTAAAAATAAATGAGTAAGATTCCAGTGGGTGGTAAATAAATCATTGGGATTAACTGTGGAAATTACTTTAAACAAACAGATTGGAAAAATGCACCAAAAGTAGAGTGCATATAGGAGGAGTGGTATTGTATATAATTTTGGGTTATATTATGACAATATTAAAAAAAGTCTTCAATGGGTGGAACAGTCATCATCTCATACTGACTGACTGCAGCTGACCATGTATCTCCTGTCTAAGTAGAGAGATTTAAATAAAGACTGCAAATATTATATTGGTGTTTGTTGTTAGCTTTCAATGATTTTTAATTTTGCTAATAATGGTGGCCATTAAAAATCTTTTCTGCTGGTGTTCACATATTACATTAAGTCCAGGAAAAGCTGAGCTAGAAACAGTGGTACTAGAATAAGTTAAGCAAATTTATTTGAGCTCTGTTATTCCCGCTCACTTTCTGTCTTACATGAGAAGGCAGAAGCATCTGCTTCTGTACTTCTTACTGCTTCCCTGTATAGCCTAGGTCAATAGAATGTGTGAATAAATATATAAATAAATCAAACCCAAAGTCCTGAATGCAGCTTGTTAGCTGCCACTAAGGATATCCTCACCAACCGGACATGTTCCCTGAGTGTTGCTCTGGCAGTACAAGGTGAGCCACTTCGGTTCTTCAGCATATGGGACATGCTAGAATGCAAAAAGGTGCAAAAGGAGGAGGTAGAGCTAAAGATATGTCATTGACGGAGATCAGTGGTGTCAACTCTTGGGAATGCATTTTACATCATGGATTTTGCCATCCTTAGGGCTGTTGTAAATTTCAAGCGGTCTCTTAGATGAGTTTGGCATTTTGGCACCCAGTTGGAAGGGCAGATGGTAAAGTGAATTCATCTACTGTATGAAAATTTTAATATTAAGAAGTGTTGAATCTAGGTATAATATCTATATTTATAGGAAAGAAAAAAAGAGAGTATTTGAAACCATATTGATTAAATAGAAAAATTTTGCTGACTTTTCCTATGGAACCATATTTCTTAAATTGTGATACTTTCTGTATGCACAAAAGCATACTAATGTTTTTATCAAATTCTACCAATCACTACATTTTCATAGGAGTGTTAGTGTTCTGTGATTATGAACAACCTTACATTGATATCCATGGAAAAAATTGTCACATATAGATAGATAGATGATAGATAGATAGATAGATAGATTCTATACTAAGTCAGTCTATGATATAAAAAAATAATGCTCTTGGGGATTTTTTTATGTATCACTTAGCAAAAATGGCCAATGAAAAAGAAAAATGAATACATGCTGCATGAATAGCCTCATCCCCTGTTCATCATTACTTCTACAAGGTAATATTGAATAATATTAATGACTCCTGGCCATGCACCTTCAGGGTGAAATCTTTTCCCTTCTTTAAAAGTTCAGATGACAAAAAGGTCAAATACATGTTATTAACACATAATATAAGAGGTAAACTTAATTTTTTTTAGTTCATTGGAAAATATTTTTCCCTTAGAGCTGTGTGTACTCATAAGCTCCTCAACAATTAAAAACCTTAACACAATTTAAGTTTTTAAATAATCTGCAGCTTACTCGCTGTTAATATTTGCACATTTTCTACATCCTTTGTAATGTACTTTTTGTTGCATACTATTCTTTCCTGTAGGCTTCTGTCCTATGAATGGCAACTTGGCAAAAAAAAAAAAAAAAAAAGTGATTTAAATTATTCTTGGGTTTAAACAGTTGAAACACTTCTTTGAAATACATTTTTATCTATAGAAAAAGAGGACCCAACATTGCTATTTAATTTTTTTTTTTCCTAGTGTCCTCTTCTTTATTTGGAAAAAACCTCAAACTCCCCACCCTTGTCCTTAGGATACTACAGTTAGTACTAAAATTCTTAAAACAAATGATATTGTATTGTTTCCTCATACATGTCTTATAATCTAAATTAGTAGATATTTTCTATATATTTAATATGCCTGGAACCACACTGCTCCAGTGGCATGCTTGAACAAAAGTTACACTTGTGAGGATATTTTGATTAAATTAAATATTTGAGATATTTTAAGATATCCTTTCATAGCCTGTATTCAGATAACTGCATACATAGAAGTGTGCTCTGGGGATAAGTAGTGTGCTAACAGAACATTACCTAATTTGTTTTTATATTCCTAATGGTTTAGGGAAAAAAGGCAAAATGCTCATGTATATAATGAAACTGAAACAGAGGATCTGACAAATAGCTTAATTAATAATATTGAGCTGTTTTCCTACTAACCATAATAGCAGTATATTAAAATAATTTGTCTTTCTCCATCAGAAAAGCAGAACAATAATATATTTGGAATAATTCCTACAAAGCTTAGTTGCAGACTGCTATAATAATACAAAAAACCTGCTGTATTTGGATGACTCAGTATAGAAGAAGCCACAGCTTCTTTAAATCATAGGACTAGTTTGTTAATTTTTTCATGGATAGAGTTTGAAGCCATTCATAGTATTCCTGCCAGGGTAAAATCAGAATCTTAGACGGGGTAGAAGTTCTGTGGCTTCTAGGGAATAAGAGGATGTTTCAGAGATTTGAGAAATTAATACCTTAAAGGAACAAGATATAAAGGTTGACAAAAATCCAAGTCTTATCTACTGCTGCAAAAGTTTACAGATACAGCTTTATATAAAAGTGGCAAAATGTCAGGAGCTATGGGTAGTGATGAACAGACATCAACAAAGTTTCATGCTAGATATTTGGATTTTACATCCCTACATACAGATATATTCAACATACAGGAAACGTTCAGTTTAGAAATAATAGGACAGTGAATACTGAACAAGTTCAAAACATATATACTTTATTTTCCTAATTGATGTTCACTTTTGCCATCCCCTTCTGGGAAGCTGTAGAAAAACCAACTTCACCAATACTCCTTTCACATATCTGATGAGAGCAAATGTGAATCAGAGTACAGAAAGAACAAGTGTTAACAGCTAATGTTAGCATTATATGTTATCATTAACGTAGATCTTCATCTCAGAAATCTGTTTCAAGATGTGCATTTGCACTTATGTAAAGCCCCTTTTTCCTTTTTAAAATTTTAGCAGAGTGGTTATTTGCTTATTAATAATTGTATAAGTATTTGCATATTATGCTATTTCTTTACCATACAGTGTGGTGATTTGATGTTTTTGTATTTGTGCAATTTCTCCATCTTTGCTGTTCAGAGAAGTTGTATAGATGTGTGACCAAATATCTTATTTACATCAAATATAGTATAAAACACATATATAGGAGAGAAATACTTGGGACAACTATATTTTAGTTTCCTGTGGGTTTTGCTGGTGGTTTTTGGTTGTTTGGTTGGTTGTTTTTTGTTGTTGTTGTTTTTTTTTTTTTTTTTTCCTGGAATCTTAATTATACCAGTTTCCAGTGCAGTTTTGCCTTTTGTTTGGCACTGACATACTGCTACTGCTACCGCTACTAGTGGGCTGTGCAATAAATCCGTGAAAAACCCTGTTTAATTGAGTGTTCTTATATTGGCTTTTGTTTGTAATTTTTTTGCATGTATTTATAATTAGTGCTTTATAATTGTAATCAATTAGGGTGGGATGTTTGTACACCCATTTTATTTTCAGTCAGTAGAGACTGTTGTACAGCATAAGACAGTAATTCCCAAGAAAAGTTACACAAAACAGAATTGAGAAGCGTCACTAAGATTCAACAATTTCTTATCATGCTGTCTGAGGACTTTACAGAGAGATGCAAAGGACCAACAAATTTAACAGGCTGTGAGACAGAAGAAGGAAGAAAGAAGAGAAGGAAAGGAAAAGGCTTGCTCTGCTTTAGGAAGAGGCATGATAAAAGATACCTGCAGATTTTAAATGAAAGTGGGAGAAAAACATACTGTGTGGAATAGTGTAAAATATTACTTAGTTATTATGTTTAGAGGGAACTGAATACCAAATGCCAAATGAAACTGGAACTATTTGTACGACACACTTAGTATTTGAGAACAGCCTGAATCCTGTCTGTGATTACATTTAATAATTCAAATTTGAGAAAATTTATTCAGTGGGAAACTAAATAAGAAATATATAGGCATTTAATGGGACCAGAAAGAATCAGACATAGTTAGAGATGGGTTTTAGATGCTGGTGGCAATATGGAGGGTTTTTCTTCACTGTGATTTTTACTATTCCTTCTGCTGGTGGGCACTATGAAACTGAAACAAGATAAAAGCAACCTTTCTTCATCCCATGCACCAAACAGCCTATCACAAAATCTGGGTCTTAGAGGGTAGCGATAAAATCACTGCAATGTATTTCATATAGCCATAATGTTGCTATCAGGATGACTGATTTCCTTTCCTTAATGAAATTGCACAGATGAGTATAGTCACAGATTAAAACTACAAGGGTTACAGAGAGGCTGAAATCCTTCACAGCCTTCTCCAGGGTGATCCTGTGGTGGTCCCCAATGGTTTGCTTGAGCCGTAACAGTCTCATTGTTCTAGAAGAGCAATGTAGTTTGATTTGTGATGGAAAAAGTTGTGGGGGTTTTGTTTTGTTTGCTTTGGTTGGCTGGTTTTGTTTGGTTTGGGGTTTTTTGGGGGGTTTGTTTTGGTTTTCGAAATTTTCTGGTTTGGTTTTTTTGGGGGGGAGGCTTTTTGTTTTTTTTTTTTGTTGTTGTTTGTTTGTTTTACTTTGATATGTTAGCTCTGAATGTTGTTGTTTTTCTCTCTTTGGTCTTTGCTTCTTCACACACTTCAAAACTGATCACCAATCTTCTAGCATTCTAGGTCATGCGTGTGCAGTGTGGTTTTCCAGAGGGATCTTTCCGTGCCATAATGACTATGACGTGTCATACTGAGATGACAGAGGTGTTACAGTTGGATTGTTTTCCTGTATGAAGACTGCCTTAGGGGACTTCATTTATTTCAGACGTGGTTATATTTCTTGTGAGACAAGTAGAACTGCCTTTGATGATTTCTCAGTATTGATTAAAGATTGTTTTTTCAAGTGCTTCTATTTCCTTCAGCCTCTGATCAGAAGCTGATGTGCAAGCAGGCCAGAACAGGTTTTTTAAGCCTATCACTATATTCTGTTTTTCTGTCTCTTGAAAGGCTTACTTTTTCCTTTTGTTTTCATATTTTCATGCTGAAGGCCACTTCTCCTTAGTTTTATTCTTCTATATATTCTTTTTCTCTAGCAATAAGCTAGGCATGTGCTTCTTTGCGTCCATCTGGTCACAGAAAGCATCCTGATATACAGACATTCTTACTGTCATCTTTGGACTTTTAGATTCCTGATTTCATAAAGAATGGATTTACTTTACAACATTCAGAGTTTAAGAGTAAAGAGTCAAAATTCTCCAATATCCAGCCAATATATCTTTCTTCACATATGTCTTGAAACATGTTTTGAAAATAGAATTTGCTCATGGCTGCACTAGAACTATTACAGTACCAAATATTGGAAAGCTGTTCTGTGTAACAAAGGGGCTTTTTACTAGACTATGGACTGTAAAATAAGGGATTGATTTTTTTCTATCTTTGCATATTTAAACCTGAAATTTATCCAGAATTTAAGTGGTTAATAATACAGATTGTAGATGGCAGGACTGTTTGAAATTCTTTCTGTATCAGTTTATAAAAATTGTAAATTTAAATTTCTCTGCTAAAATATTTAACATCTATATTTCTGTCAATACAAATATATAATTAGTATGTTTCTCATATTATCAGGCAAAGTTGGCAGGGAGTAATATGAGGAAAGTCATCAAGTTTTTGTTTAAGTTTATAAAAAGTGTACCCTTGTTTGTGAGATTTATGTGCACACATTGACCGACAGATTGCATCCTTACTTCACAGTAATTCACATTTATTCCAACTCTCTCTGAGTTGGAAGAAGTACAAATCCCTCAAGCACTTTTTCTCCCAGGAGGTGTACTGATTCCTGCAGCTGGTCAGCTCTGGCAGTCTGGAGAGGCAGAAGGTAGGCTGAGTCCCCAAGGAAGTCATTCTGTCTCTCAAGGAATTTGCAAGTGGACTCACAATGTAGAAAAAAGCATTACAGCCAAGTCTTGATTCAGTTATCGCAGGCTTCCTGTGCAGCCTTGGGCAAGTCATTCAGTTTCTGTCTTCTTCAGTACATGATCTGTAATACACAGAGTGTCTAAGCCTTTCTCATGTATTTTTGGTTGTTATTGGTATAGTTTGAGAGGAGAGTCTGCTGTATATTATGGTAACTTTCCCTTTGGAAAGATGGATAGGTAGGCAGATAATCCACCCAAAAGTAACCTTCAAAATATTACTTCATAATCTTTCACTAATAAGATACTGATTACAGCAGAATACTGACTCTCTGGTCCATACTGACTTTTAATACATTCTGATCTACCACTGCATGTCAAGAGCTGGTTTAAAGAAGGTCAAAGAGAGTTCAGTATTACAGGGAAGATGACAGCTTTTGCCTAATCAGGCTAAAAGTTCTGATGAAATCCTTTGTTTAAAATGTCGGAATTGTAATTTGTAGAAATGTGATTTTTAAAGCTTGATAAGAAAAAAACTTACTGATAATTTGTCACATATGAATAATGTCACAGTAATCAGTGTGATTATTTTTTGTTATAAAATTTATTCATTTGTGATAAGTAAGTCGTCTTGGCATCTAACTTCTCCACTTCCAGCCTTTCTTCAGTCCTCACCCTTGCTGTGTCTCTGTGTCTCTACCTGTCATCCCTGCCTGGGGCATAAGGTTTGTCATTTGGAGCTTTGGTTCAGTGAAGGTACAGAAGTTCCTTATTTGAGAACTTTGCCTTTACACCTCAGGAAGCACATCAGGTAGAAAGAAATGTTCAGTTTTTAGTATGAGTCATTCCATTTGCTAACTGCAGTGTTATAGTTTCCACTCTCAGTCACTGACACGAAGTCAGATGAAAAATTTGTCACTTCAGTTCCTGATTTCCAAATATTTATGTTAGATACCAGTTCTCTTGCATACAAGGGTGCTAACAGAATGAAAAAGTCTAGCCCAAATCAATAAAGATATCTAAAATACAGTGACCTGCAAGTCTGCAGGTTTTCTCTCTTGGCAGTCACTCATTTATTTTACCTCAGAATCCTCTGTTGATGTTGGATTGTTGCTCATTCTCTTCCTCCAAAGGGTGAAGGTAGTTTTGTTTTTTCCATCCTACATGCTGCCAGCTGTCTGAGCTTTTGCTCTATAAATAGGTGTAGTGGATTTGGCTGGGATGGAGTTAATTTTCTCCAGCTCAGATGGTGCTGGTTTAGATTTGCAGCTAAAACAGTGTCGGTAATGTGTGTGTTTTAGCTCTTGCTGAACAGTGTGCAGGATGTCAAGGCCATCTCTGTTTCTCACTCTGTCCCTTGGTGAACAGCTGGTGTGTGCACAGGAGTTTGCAAGGGAACACAACCAGGCAGATGACCTGAACTAACCAAAGAGATATTCCACACCATACAATGTCACGTTTAACAATAACATGCAGCATAGTGAGTTTAGTGTCGTCAGCCATCATTTGCTCAGACACTGGCTGGGTATCAGTCTGGCTGTGGGAGGTGGTGAATGATTGCCTTTGTATCACTTGTTTTATTTCTCTCTTCTTCTTCTACCAATCCTTCTTTTATAAAACAATGGTTATCTTTATCCCCAAGTCTTGCTTTTATATTTCCATTCCTCTTCCCACATCCTAATGGGCCTGAGGGAAGCGAGCGAGCAGCTGAGTTTCAAGCTTAGCTGCCTGCTGGTGGTAAACCCACTTAATTGGGAAATCCAGATTCTGTTTCTTCATCTGCTTAAGGTTGTCAAAACTTATACTTCTTACTTCCCAGGAACTTGATTTTATCTCTGTGGCCATTTGAAATAGAGACACATGCTGCTCCTGCTGAAGTTTTGACACTGCCCAGTGTTCCAATTTCAGTGAGTAATAAAGGATGCAAGAAAGAAGAAACACAGCTCTAGTGTATATTTTATAACACTGACATGAGGAAACTGAGGTTTCCAATCCCTGCTCATAGGACTGATTAATTTTATATTAAACCTTCAGTGGGTGAAACAAAAATCTTTGCGATAGGAACTAGAACCTAAACTTGGATGCCTATGTGCTTCCCAGCAAAGCCTTAGGTCCTTTATATATCTTTAGTCCTTAGCTCAGTATCCATTGTAGACTGTAAACTGTTGCAGCTGCTGGTGTTTATTGCAGTCTTTTATAAAATGTAGGTTTGACCAACATGGCAATTAGTAGAAATGATAAGTGGTGGCAACCCAATCCCTAGGGAGGCGTGTTCTTAGAATAACTATTAAATCAGACCTGTCAAGGGACTTAGAAGGAAGAATACTTAATTTCTGTTTCCTAATTAGATTTCACTTTTCAGTTTAGGCCAGTCTTGTGCCTAACAAGAATGTAAACTCTAAGTATATAAACAGTGTGTGTGTACGGGTGTGCATGTGTACAAGGCAGTAGGGTATAGCAAAATGGAGAGAGCAGTATCTTACAGAACATGAACTGTGGGGGTTATTAATTTTCCAGATGATGCTAAGTAAACTATTGGGCTGCTATGCATCGGAAAATGTAAAAAAAACCTGAACAAGCAAACAACAGTTATTTGTAGAATACCATCACTTTCTCCAGTGTGTTATTTTTTGTGCATATACTGAGTTGCTACCTGAGGTCCATCTCTGTGACTTTATCTGGGGAATTGCACAAGTGCTGTCTGGCTAGCTAGATCTAGCGCCGGGCATCGTCCGCCCGGGAGGGGGAAGAAGGCTGGCTCGCAGGGGCGCGCGGGGCTGGAGCACTCGAGGGGGAACAGACGAGACGCCGGGACTCCTGACGATAAACACGGACTTTACTGCATCTTGAGAGGTCACCTGGAAAGAGCCCCCTTAAAGCTGTTACAGGCCCTTGTTATACCCTTACAGGATGGGGAGGGGACAATAGACAGCCAATAATGCAGGGACACAGCATTTGAACTTGGCGGGCAAAGGGTACAGAGCCAATCGGGGACTGCGAGGGAGGGGCCAAATACCGTGGGCCGACGAGGGATCGAGGGACACAGAACCTCCGTGGGAGAAACCAAACACAGGGGGGGAAGGGGGGAAACGGCAGGGGTTAATATAATCCACAATGCACTGCAACAGGGAATAGCTGGGGAAAATCATAATTCAGGGAAACCACACATTGCAAAATACTTTGTTTCAACCTGTTACAGTGCTGAGCCTTGTCCTAACATAACCACTTTCTATGCTTAATACAAGAGTAAAACAAGACTCAGGAAAAGATTGCAGAGATTTATCAAGTTCTGGGGAGGACCTACCTCAGTAATCCTCAAGGTAAATTCCACTTTTTCCACACCATAAAAGTAGTTCTAGTGGTGACTGCTCTAACTCCTGTGAAATAGTCGCAGGGTACACTTGGTTATTTACTGCAGAGCGGGCAGGGTCAGACAGAACTGCTAGGGAGACCCTCCCACTGAATCATGAGGTTCAGAAACGACCCCCTTGCATTCTCAGCTTCTTCTCAGAGAGTTTCAATGCAGCTGGATCCAGACTTAGTCCCAGGCTTAGTCACTTGTATATGTCTAAGGGATTATATATGTACAATCTGTCCTTTATGCCGTTTAGCTAAGATTTCAAAGTTTCAGTGCACTTACTCCCAATTCACTTCCTGAGTATTTGACATGCTAAGGCTTCTCTCAGCCTCAAGGAGTAACCTTGAGAGGTGTTTGTGCTGAAGGGGAGATCCTGGCATGCAGCCGCTGCCATGCAGGAAAGCTCAGCAGGCCCCGGGCTGCCCACTATTTATGAACTATGATGATTGACTTACAGGCTTATTTGCATACTGGCTACAGATGTTAGTTTCTTCCAAACTTGGCTGGAGTTGGACATTAACCAGCACTGTGGTTAGGTGGGCACATGACTCAAGTTAGCCCTTGGCTGTTTATCATCTTGTAACCCAAATACCCCCACTTTGAGCTGGATGCAGCCATCAAACCAGACACATCCATTATGACCACACTTCTAGTTACCACTTGAGCAGGGTTATGGGACATAAAGGTCAGGTTAAGGAGAGTGAGGAGACCACACTGACACAATTTAGTATACAGGTATTTCCTAATCCTCAATTTGTTCTTTTCAGAAAGGCTTATGAAGGCTCTGCTTCAACACCTGATGGTGTATTATTTCCACCACATTCCAGGGAATGCAGTTCCAGGATGGGGATACCTCTCATGATCCAAAGTCATACAGTTTGGCAGCACTGAATTAAGTTCATGCTCTCATGACTGCCTTAGTAACAGAGTCACAAAAAGGTGGAAACTTTTGCTATGTATCTTAGTGATAGTAATCCAAATGACATTTTCCCCCTTTCAGTTAATTCAGTTTTTATGCATTGTGTACAATAAAAAAGAACACACTACAGAGGTAGTTAATGTTCTGAATCCAGATGATATTGGCTTCCACCCTCTCCTGCTGCAATTTCATAATTAATTGCTAAATATTTGGAAGAATATTTTAATGATGCATTCTGAGCACTTGCATAGTTTACACTATTTTCTAAATTTATTTTATCTAAATGAGAGCTTTAAATGGAAAAAAAAAATCCTTTATTGATTCCATGACTGGAGTGCTGCAATGAATGGATGGAAACTCCCCTAGGAAGGCAAAACCAGGAAGGAATGTGAGGAGTGGGAGTTGTTAATGTGAGAAAGCATCTGGGGATAGATGACGGGCCACATGAGAGCTTATGGGTTAGGATAGTGGGTGACTGGTACAGAAAACATTATTTTATATGTCTGCTACAGACTGCCTTACCAGGAAGAAGTAGATGAGGTAATTCTTCAGATAATTTGAAAAAGCTGTGTGTTTTCAGGCCCTGCTCATCATGGGTGACTTTACTGATCCTGGTAATTGCTGGAAAAGCAAGAAATCAAACAAAAGAGATCACAAATAGCAGAGATCAAACAATCCAGGCTTCTGCAGTGCTGCAATGAGAACTTCCCAATACAAATGCCCAAGGAGCTGATGAAGGGAGATGCTCTAATAACCTTCACACTTTCTGAAGAGCTAGTCAGGGTTGTGAGGGTCTTGGCTGCAGCAACACAAGATGGTGGTGTTCAGAATATTCACAGGAGAAAGACAAATAGCAGGATCCTAAACCTGAACATGGGATGAGTAGACTTGGCTTCCTCAGCTTGAGTGAATGGCATGGAATGTGACCATGGAGAGAGAATAAGGCTGCAGGAGAGCCGGTCGATTTCCAGGGAATATCTTCTCTGGGCTCAACAGTGGTCTACCCTGATAAGCAGGAGGTCAGACAAAATGTGGCAGGAGATCTGTGTGGATGAACAAAGAGCTCTTGAACAAATTCTAAACACAGAAAGAAAGGATGCAGAGGTGGGAATGAGGTCAGGTGAACAAGGATGACTGTAGAGGTGCCACCTGAGCATTCAGAACTGGGCTTAGGAAAGCCAAAACCCACTTGGAGTTGAGTCTGGATAGTGTTAATAGAAACAACAAGACAGGTTTATAGATGTGCAGTGGAGGGAAGACTAAGGGAAAAAGGTGGACGTGCTGGTGCATGAGGAAGGGAACTTATTGACAGGGGACATGGAAAGGACTGAGGTATCAGATGCCTTCCTCACCTAGCTAGATAGAGCTGATGGGAGGAAAACTCAATTTCATTTTTTAACATGCTTCATTTTTGTGGGTTTTTTTCATCGAATTCCTTTTGCTTCCCTTTTGTTTCTCTTAGATTTTAAATTGTCTATTAGAGCTGACATTATGCTTTGTTGTGTCAGACTGGGTCAATAAAATCTGTTGTTCTTGTTGCAGGTGTTTTTGTTTAGTAACCCTACAGAGAAAGCAAGTGTAAACAGCCTTGCCTGTGGTTTCTTTCTGATTTATCTAGAAATCTGAGCAATTTGTTAAACACGGGATATTATTTAATCAGCAGGGCAAATACTGTGTGGGTGTTACATTTTTCTTGAACTGCACATAATTGATATGGAAAAAGCAAAGTGAAACAGCATTGGCACTGCTGGATGGAACATTACTGGTTAGTGAATGGATGTGTGTCTTTTAAAGAACAAAAAGGATTGAGCTAACTCAGTTATGTGAGAACCCTATTATGTGAAAAAGTTTTAATCTATCATTAATATACAAGATTAGCATTATTAACATATTTTTCATTATCACTGATAATGAATTTTTTCTCTTCCATATTTTCCATATTATTCCTTGATGAGAGCACTTTGCTGGTAGCAAATATGTGCCTAAGTATTTGTTGTTAATTCTTATTGCCTCCTCATCAGCTGTATTTCTTTTTCATCTTCTGGTACAAAGGAAAAACATAAATAATTTTTATTCTTCCAATTCTAGCATGGCAAGTACTGTATTTCATCTTAATGTGCTAGCATTTCAGAAAAAATGAAAAAAACCCACACCCCAAATTTTGTGGGTAGAAGATGGCTTTTCTTCTGGTTGAAATGAATTGATTGATTAAGGACTTATCCAGTAATTTAGACAGTATAGCTTTTCTTGCTGAAACCATAGCATCAGCTCAGCACATTTTGTTTTATTTTTCCTTTAAGAAAGAAAGAATTTTTATTAGATGAGTTTTTAAATTGGAAAGAAATGGAAGAACTTTCTGGGCCATGATTTTTACTGAGTCTGACTGACAGTGCCTGGCTAAATTTCTGCTTTTGTCGACTTATGGAATTCTATTACTGGGACCTATGAAATTTTGAATCTAAACAACTATGGGTTTTGAAATTGAATGGAGCAGATACTCGCTTCAGAAGTCAGGTTCTTCCTGGAAATAATACAGGGACAGGCATATTTCCATTACTGTGGAATTTCCCTTTGGAGACCTCGAGGAAATGGAGGAACACAGAAATTAAAAGTGAGAAATATAATTTATCAAGAATAACTTTAGCTGATGTAAAATTGCATAGTTTATGCTCAGTTAACAGTAGTTTAGAAAAACGTAAGGAGGAAGAATGTACCTGATTCTCATGGTAGAGAATTTTATTCCAGTAATTAAAAAAATACATGAAAGAAATAGTGTTAGCTAATCAGTGTATGTATGTAATTAATGAATTTGTTGTAAAAGTGGATTGTACTTCCAGTATTCAAATATTTTCTCTGTTCTACTGTCATTTTCAAACCTTAAACTCTGGTCCCAATGCACATGCAGTCACTTTATTTTCTTGAGCTATAGTTAAATAAAAATACATCCTTAGGGAAAAAAAGCTTCTTAATGTGTAATGATGAAGAATTTGAGAGGAATTGATGTTGCTGGGCTTCCTTCATGATGGATGGCTTAGACAAGACATTGAAGTTGTCTGTATTGCTTTTGTGAATATTTAAAAAACTGTTTTCATTTGGCACACTTTTCAGGATGTAAAACATAGCTTAGTTTACCTCATTTTAATAACATTAATTAAGAATTGTTTTCATTTTAAAGCTAATAAACTTTCAAGTAAAATTCTTTTGAAAAATCACTGTCTTGTAGAAGAGGAGAACTTTGGCTTTCCCTCTGTTATATGCTGGTGTGTAGCAGTCTGAATCAGTCCTCTACCAGCTGATGTCAAGCCATGAACATGCTGAAAGTGATCCTTCACTAACAGAGACCTATATAAGATGTGCAGTCAGGAGCCTTGAGAGCTTGTGCATTGTAGCCTTAAAGACTGTAGGCTTAGATTGTAAATTGAATATCAAGAATTGTAAATATAAATATTTTTAATTTGCAAAGCTTAACATTTTATTTAAAATAAACTTATTAACAGTATTAATTGTACTCAATAAAATTAGAAAATGTAAATAAACACAATTTATAACTAAAAAAGAAATTATTAAGATTGCAAAACATTAACATTCTATAAATTTGAGATGAGAAACCTAAAGATTAATGGTTGGAGTTTGTTGCATTGGTGATTTTCTCATTAAGGCTTTGTAGAAGAACCATCATTGTGGACTAAATAATACTGAACAAATTAGTTTTATAATTAGTTTGACAAAGGCATTTTAAGTGAAGAGTTTCTTTGGATTGACTACAGAGACTGAACAGGTTTTTAGTGTGATCATCAAGAGATCCTGAATTTTACAGTGTAGCTATGGTAAAATAACTTACAGTATTCTGTGATCAGGTGGTGTCCTCATAACTACCCCATTGACAGCTTCATGTATTTAGCTTTTCAGTTAACAATATAAATGTAATTTGGAGTGCCAATAAATAGTGGCAAATCCCTGAAAAGGTCAGGTTGTTTCTGTAGCTCAAATATCCCTCTAAAGCTAATGGCTTCTCAAGGTTTTGTGTGAATGCTTTAAAACCAGCATCCTTCTACCAGGCTTCTGCAACTTTTTTAACTAATTTAAGCCTCTCACATATATATAGGTGTTCCTGTATTGCTATTGCTTTATGAATGTTGCAGTTTTTTATTACACAGTTTCATTATGTTAAAAAAAATAGCACCATTAAAAGATGGGAAGACAGAATAAAAAGAGGCTGAGCTAACAAATGAGAAACTGAATGTCCCTTGACCAGACAACACCCTCTGTGCTGCTGCAGAAATTGTTTCTGAAGTATAGAGATTCATCCTTGCCTCCTGGCTTCCTGCTAGTCCTTCCACAGTTTTTGTTGGTATGTGCTCCATGCTGGAGTTGGAAATAGCATTTTGAGACTTCATCTTTAAATCCTCCAGTTGCCTTAGTCTTGAATTGTCTACATTTCTTCTATTTTTTTGTTGTTGTTGTTCTTTACATCAGAAGAGAATAAATAGACATCCAGACACATTAAATATGTGTTAAATTATATAAATACACAGATATTTAAAGACAATAGGTAGTAACATAGTGTAAACCCAGCATAGACATAATCTTTCATGTTTTTCTTGCCCATCCCAAGTGCATTTCTAAAAGAATATATAGACACAGCTTTTAGTTAGCTTATAATTACTTTGGACGTAAATTTAAATTAGAAAATAAAACACCGTCCTTAACACATTTCAAAAATTAGCCAGTAGTTGTAATTTATGTTTTTTTAAAAGATATCTTTTATAAGCTATTTATAATGAAGTCATCTCGTCTCTTAGTAGCTTTTATTTAATCAATGATTACATAGTTAGCGAGGATGCATCAGTTCAGGAAAATAAGTAGCTAATCAAAAGGATATTTGTTTCCACATTTTGTTCATTATGAATTTTATATCAGGGACTTAGCGGACCAGAAAAGACAGATGAAGTACCTGCAAGCTTTCCCTTGATGTGTCAACAAAGCTATGTCTACCCTGGGGAGGATAAAAATCACTCAAACCTTGAGCTGGTTCATTCATCGTACTATTTTCAGTAAGAAATAACAATTATATGGCATCCTTCATGTTCTCAAGTCTAAAATTTCAGTTACAAAATTTAGAAAAAGAGGATACCTATTCGCTTAAACAGGTTTAAATCCAGTGTGATTTTGTTCTGTCCCTAGTGCCTGTGTACTGTCTACCAGAATTTTTACAAATTATTTGAATAGTGAATACTGTTCCCTGTGTTAGGTGATCTGGAGGTTTGTCTTCCTACATCTGTTGAGCTGAAATTAGGGGTATTAAATGCACATTATTGGTGGTTTATTGGAATTTTGTTTCAATGCTATTTTCTTACCTCTTGCACATGGCTATGGGACTTTGTCATGTCGCTAAACTTGTATTTAAAATATATTGCCAAGGCTATTTTTTTTTTTGTTGTTGGAGCCAAATGAAGAATTATTTTCAGACTCTCTCTCTGGTATGAGTAGCATTTAATGAGGTTAGTGCTTACTTTTGCCTATGTAGTGGGTTTGTTCTCATTTTTTACCTTCTGTGAGATAAGAATTAGGAGGAATGCAAAGCAGACTCCAAACTTAAAGAACATAAAGAAGTTTATTAACAGAACTAAAAGAAAAAAAAGGATTAATAAGGGTCAAAATACACCTTCAGAACACTTCTCCTCCCCCCATCCTCCTCCCTCCTCCCAGTTACAACATAAAGACACAAACTTGGGATTATTTCAGTCAGTTTACCACCTCTGTAATAGTCTTTCATCAGTTCACTTAGGGAGAGGAGTCTCTTTTGCCCATGCTACGGGGCCTCTCCACAAGAAAGAGTCTTCTCGTGCCTTCCACTGTCACAGCACAAGCAGCCACCCGGGGTGGTTTTCTGCTGGTATGTGACAGTCCCTTCCCTCGACTTACAGCTTTCCCCACAGCTGTTTTCAAGGGTTCAATCTTAGCTAATGGGGTAGTATTTCAAGGATGAGCTGTTCAAGAGCAAATGTTCTCTTCACCCACCTCTAGGATCATCTTCATCTCTAGGAACAGAGGTCTTCTTCTGTGGGAGCAAGGGTTTTCACTTCATCACTATC